>QZGG01001942.1:0-49350 GCA_006409495.1 Sedum album | reverse complement strand
CACTTGCCAATACCTGATTACGAACAAAGGATACCATAGACAACAGCCATTTTCTTTGAAGAACCTCACTGATGCCAAGACTTCCGACACAATCAACATCCACAGGCTTTAATGGATATGATGCAGGGAGGCGAATCACTAGATCCATTCCTGTCTCATCTGTTTTATAGGTTGCAACAATCTCATTTGACGACTTACTCACACTTACAGAGAAAACTTCATCCACAAAGCTACTTCGCTTTATCTGCACAGTAAAGCAATATCACCGCAGAGTCAATGAACATTGAAAACATGACCAGAAAATTAGATTATTATTTTAACTGAAACATTTTTAAACTTAGTAGGACGAACCTGGGATATTTCATCTGCTACTAGAGGAGGACTGCACCATGTCCTTGTAAACAACTCTATTGAAGATGATCTTGACCGATCACGCAAACTTCCATACCACTCTCGTACATATGCAGGCAGTGCTCGAAGCATTAGTCCAAACAAGGCACCTGCAAGTGAGGTCATTGATAACGGTTGAATAGGCCAAAGAGATTCAACTGCGAACAACAATGAGCCAGTCCTGATGGCTTGCGCTGCAGCAGTAACAGCCTGGGATAATTCATTAGGAAGTGGTGCATCTTTCTTCTTTAAGACATGAGTCATGCATAACTCAAGAGGTATGTGCTGGAAAAGGCAATCAAGTAAGGTGGAATCTGCATGATCATGTATGAATTGCACCAAACGCTCCCTCGAAGATGATGATGATGGTAAGGATGACAGATGGGATAGCAACAAAGACCATGCAAGAAAAACATTGACCTGCAGGTTTCAAGTAATCAGAACAAAAACAACAATTAAGACAATAAGTCATATTACATGTTATTTTACTTACTCGTTGATGCGCGACCAATTCCATGTCAAGAATCTCATTAGGAACTTTCTTGATCATCCACGATATTTCATCCCTCAAAGATACTGCTTCTGTAGATGGATCAACGTCTACCACAGGCTCATCGTCCACTGTGTCATCAGCCAGAGAACTAGAACTATGAGATTTTATTATGGCCATCTGGGAAACAGGCTCCAGCGATAGAATAAAGAAAGCAGCTAGTTGGAGCGAAGGGGTTGGGTTAGAGGAGAAGAGGATGGCATACAAAGAAGAGATTGGTCCCTGCGAAAGACCCCAAAGTTCCACCGATTTAATTGCTTTCTGTCTAGCATGGATGGAGGATTGTCTTACACTCCAAGACACCAACTCCCAAAATTGAGGATAGTTAATCCGGCATGCTGCTATAACTGATGAAGCTTCATGTGAACAGAGACTTGCAATTGACTCAGCAACAGCTGAGGAAAAAAACAGACGAAATATTCCTTCAATGACTCTGACAACTGTTTGATCCCATCTTTCACTTTTTAAGGGATTAGAGATCTCTTTTCCTTCCTGAATTTGACGTCCAACAAGACCGTGGAACAAAGTAAAGGCATAAAGGGCATTTCTTCCTATATTCATGGAAAATGGTTTCAAATCTGATAAAGCGGGTTCAAGGGTTTTAGCTGAAATTTCTTGATCAGCTGGAATGTTATTGGTCACCAAATCATCAACCTTTTCAGCCACCTCCTCCATCAAAATCACTGCTGATTCAATCCAACATCTTAGTAAATAAAGAACAAATTCCCAATCTTCTTCATTGAATAACTTCCAACAATATCCAACTGATACTATCAATAACTTTGACAGAATCATTTGTACTTCTGGAAGCAGTTTGGAGGCACCTATGCTTCCTACGCTGAACCTCTGCTTTCGAAATAATGCATGTAGGAGTTTCTCCTCATCAGAACTAATATTTCTCTCTGATTTCAATCCTTCCGCGCCCCCTTCAGATTTCATGGGATAGCATGCTATGACCAACTGAAACCAATAAATTTTGTCTGCGTGCAAAAAAGAAAATAAGTAATACATAAAAAGAGTGGGATAGAAGAAACACTAATCAAAGCCTATACTACAAAAATATTATGTTACTATCAATGAATGGAAAATAAAACATGTGCTATCCGTCAAAATTTAATAGCTAGTTCCAAATTCAACAGCTTTTAACTCTGAGCTGTGGGCAGTTACAGCTCTTAGTTTAACATGTTAACGACACAACTAGCTCTAACAAACTAATTCGTAAAGAGGTCCGGCTGCTAGTGTACCTTTTTCTGGTGCCCCTTCTGTCACGGGTCGGAAACTCAAAGCTCTTTGAAGCCAGCCCTTGATGGTCTCGGGAAAGAGTTCATTCTCACAACAAGCAAGGGTGCCATTTTCCCTCAGTTCATCTTGCTCGGTATAGTTGAAGTGCAATGAATGAATAAGAACACACATAACTAAGGGAAGAATCCTTAAACAGCCTACATTTGCCTCTTCGCCAATAAATAATTTATTATTGAATATCCCAAAAAGTTGCACTGCTTTGTCCTTTTTCCATACACATTCACCAAAAAGGGCCAAAAGCAGCGAAATGACAGCTCTGAGGTACGGTTCTTGAATGAATTCTACTTCATTAGTTGTGACAGGCCATATATTAGAAAATTCTAGTTCACTGCTTGTCCCATGCGCAAGAGCACCGTCCAGTAAAATAGTCAAAGTAGAGTCCAAAAACATCTCCGTGCTAGCAGTATACTTTTCCTTTGAATAAGAAACCAAAATTGGTAGGAATGAACCCAAAGCACTGCCACCATGCCATTTCCATGTGCACAATGCTTCAACAGCAAGCCATGGTCGAGAGTTAGCCGAGTTAGAGGATTCAGGAGACATACAATAGACACCTAGAACTTTATCAAATCCAATGCTAGTAATAAGCTTAACAACAACAGCTACGAGTCTCTGCTCCTCCATGTCCTAGATTTGCAAGACAAAATATATTTCTTGTGAGTAAATATCTTTTCAGACACACAACTCAACCCAATGATAAGGACTTACAAAGATTTCACCAGACGTGGTAGTTCACATCAGGAAGATCATAAGCTATGACAATATTTGTATTTCAAACCAAAAGGTTAATCATCTCTACTATAAATAAAACCTAAGCATCCTTATTAGCTAATACTAATGAAGCCACATTTCCCAATAAAAATTACCCTTTAACAGTTTAACTAAGCCCTGACATGTGCATTGATATCTTATTTTAATAGATTAACAAGCTAACTTTCCGGACAAGACACATAAAGGCCAAGGACTCAAACCTGTTCAGTGGGCAACTCTTTCGCAGAACTGAGTGTAAGTGAGGACCACGAAGGCCATGTATCACCCTTTCTAAGGAGTTGGTCTAGCAGGTGCTGTTCCTCATGCTGATCAACAGGCAGATGGTCAAGAACGTAATATGTCCACTGGCAACAGAGAAATACAACGTTGTCTGTGTTCACCATGTTTTCTTTGTCAATAGCAGCCCGGATAAATTGCATTAAAATGCTCCCTAACAACTCCCGACTATCCTTAGTAAGATCTTTCCAGAATTGCTTATCAATCTTATTAATGAATCCACTTACAGACTCCCCGAAACGTACTCTTGCCTTTATGTTAATTTCTGAAGGCTCATCAGTAACTTTAGCAGACGCTTTAAGTAAGCCACTCTCCCATTGGCAGACTAACAAAGACGCTAAAGTGACAACTGAAAGATTACTCGTCCCATATGATAGCAGCATGGGCAAGTTACCATCAAGTAGGTCTAGAGCAAATTGTGCATTCTCGTGCAAGGAGATGCATGGATCGTGATTAAGATGATTCACTCTAGCAGTTAGCAAAACGGCTGTATCTTTAATCCAAGAACGAGAAGACTGTATCACAAAAGAAAGTAACTTCTGTGAGTTCTCAACAAATATCCGAGCTACTACGTCATGGGCCAAGAACGGAGACTTATTTTCTGCTGAAACTCCAAGTGCCTCCCTGCAGCATGTAATTGGAGAGCCATGATCATATGACGATCTAAACATTTATATACATTGCTTGATAAATACACATACCTCATAAATTGAACATCAATATCTCGGTATGGAGGATTCGAAGAAGCAATCGACAAAGCAATAGAATCTATGAGGTCATTATGCCAGTTTTCGATACTTGATCGATGGACTTGTAGACTGTCCAAAGTCTTGCTTTTTCTGATCTCCTCTCTCGATTTTTTCAAGACCAAGTCAAGCAAACCCATCTTGTTACTATCAATGGAAACTGATGAAGGCTCTGAACTTTCTGAGTTCACTATATATGATATGATAGTAGACCATTGCTCAGGAAAGCATTCATCCTCAAGCAAAGAAAGTAATAAATCCAGTTGAGAGCTAATAGTCATCTTATTCCCGTGTAAACACCAAGGGATAAATACATCCTTGAATGCATGCATAAAATTGTCACGGTCCAACTCATTTGTCCCATCACCATCACCATTATACTTCGAAAACATGTCCTTATTGTGGACAATAAGCTGTTTAACTATGCTGCGCGGTCCAAAAACTGACACTGCAGCAGATAAGATGCTAATACCGTCTGGTGACTCCTGATCAAGCATACACACTTCTCAGAACAATAAGCTAAAAACATAACAGATATGACCACAGAGTGATGTATAAAAGTTTAGAGCCATTTCATCTCTGAAGAGAAAATAGATAAGTCGACAAGTTCGTTCAGACAAAGCAATCATACCCATTTTTCAGGATTTTATATGAGGATCAATAATGAATCGTGGACATTAAAGTCAGGAAAACTGATTGCTTTGGCTTATAAAACATAATCAATAGTGCAAATTTTCATTTGACATGTATAAGCTTCCCATCAAGTAAATTCTAGAACTAAGTAACCGGAACCACAATGTATATCAAATCATACTTTGAAAAGGAACAAAGCAATTATAGATTACTCACAGCGGATAGAATAAGTGAGAAGAACTTCCCCATAGTAGGCCCAATCAATCCAACTAATGGCCAGGTTTCACCTTGCTGCACGGCATGCTGCTTCATTAATAGTGAAAAATTGTTCAGCCGTGCAGCATGCTCAGGATCGCTCTTCTGCTTAAAGATATCCGAACATGTTTCATGAAATGTCACGCTAAAAGCACAAAATAGATCATCTCCAAACACTTGAATGCCAGAAAGGATGTCAATTATACATTTCCCTAAGTCATGGGCATAGCTCACTTGAAACTGATTATAAAATGTGCCAGATCTTTTCTCAGACAACTCTGGGAGGGACTCTTCAGAAGTAAAGCTATCAGGAGCTTTCGCACTTCCAGATGACAGGTATTCATTCCATAAAAGCTTTATGAGAATGTTGTCAACAAGAACAGTTTGAAAATTATGAAGTGAGTCTTCCTTAACAAATCTGGTGCCAATTAAAACAAACAGATAAATCCATCGCATGAACAAAAGGTTGCGAAATAGTCTAGAAATTTAACAAAGGGAAGAGAGAGCAAGTCTCACCTTGATCCATTATTCAATGCCCAAAGAAAACATTCTCTAAAACACTGGAAGAATAACTGGCGATCTCTAGTAGCAGTGATGGATGATTTCTTTCCTGCCCATAGATTCTGGAAAAAGTCCACAAGAATTGCTCTCCAGATATTGCTTTAGGGGGCACAGTGTCTAAAAAAATAACCAATGCTGGATATGCAACATGCTGAGATCCAAAGCATCCATTACGAAGATAACTCCATAACCTATTTAGTATAATTTTTGGTACGCTCAACAAGTTCCAACTCTCAGGGAATCTTCTCGAAAATAGAAGAAATACATCCCATATGGATGAATAACAGAAGGGGTCCTTCTCCTGAAAGGAACCAAGTATTGAGGATGCTACAGCCTTCATGTTTTCTTCATTAAAAAGATGAGGAATATTTTTGACATAGCTCCTTAGCACAGAGTATGCAGAAAAGCGTATCATGGGACTTGAAGATTTGAGAAATTCTAGGAAACACTTATTGTTTGAGAATAACTTTTCACCGTAGGATGCAGCAGTGACTCTGGCCTTCAAAGCATGCTTTGGTTCACTAGATAGCTTTCCAGATTCGGGGTTTTCTGACTGTGTATCCATAAGTACGTCAAGAAGCGTTGCCAGCGCTAATAATGATGAAGAGATTACCTGCATAAAAAGCGAACGTATGTCAGCGAAATGTAACAGATGGAGCCAGGATATACGTTGACATTACTTTCTGATGCATCTCTTGTAGTTCATCCAATGCCAGTGCTTTATCCGACATACTTTGTGGTGTGAATTTCAGATTTTCTTCCAAATACATAAATATTTCAGTGGCGCACAGCTTTATGGCATCGAGTCTCTTTTCCGGAGATGGGAAAGCAGCCTATTAAGAAGACATCTTCAACATAAGAGAGAATTACAAGGAGATATCACAGGGAAATATCAGGAGTTGCAACTAGTACAGTATCAAAAGATAGCAGCTAGCAGAGTACCAATAAAGATAGAGGATACTTGTTTTTTGGGATAAGTAAATGAAGGCCTCAGAAGGCGTGACAAGGAGACTTTCTTGTTTTGAATGTTTGGAAATCAGCATAGCATGTACTAAATAATATATAAAGACGAGCATGGGATAACCAAAACCTGTAATGATCGCTTTGCAGCTTGAGAAACCTCTGATATGGGATCAAACTGTGAGAACCACCATGGTCCCATCAGTATTTTCAAATGTGGAGCCAAATCTCTCCTGGTATAATAAAAATATGAGCGAATGATTTCAAGGACCTCCTTATATTATTGGTAACCCTACTTCCAACGACAGATTATACCATAATAACAACAATTTTATATTATACTGACGTGCTAAATGGAACCATTCTTGTTTGATGATCCGGAACATAGAAGTAATTATAATCAAATTGAAAATTAAAATAAAGCATTAACATGTAACATTGTACCCAACAGTTGAGACAATACTTGTCATGGTGTCATGAGTAGCTCGCCTAACTTCTCTGTTATAATCCAATAACAGTTTCTTGTATTCAAATGCCTGCATAGTGAAAAATGTGTTCACTAATTGTATATCATGCCATTTTTAAGGGACATGACCCTGCTAATGAAACTGGATTTAACTTTCATCTCTTTATATTAAAAAGTTCAATACTAGCTCCAGTCAAGTGATACGAATAAAGGGTACCACGGTACTATATAGGCTAGCAGCCATATTAAAAAATGACCACTTCTGGAACTATCCCTTCATCATCTATTTATCATTGATACTGATTTAACACTTCCAGTCCAGAAAGAACTCTCGTTCCAAACATATAAGCTTATCTTAATTAGTAAAGTAGCATCCACGATTACAAGAGAATTTGGGTGTGTAACTACACTTTGTAATTTGTTATATTGGTCTTACCACGACTGGTTATTCAGATCAAAGTTGGGATGATAAAATTTCAAATGGAGCATTTATAGAGAATGAATAAGCTGTCAGCTCACCCATTGTGGTATCACTGAGATGATATCCTTTGAGGCTTTATCGGAGATCAGCGAAGATAATGATGTAAGTGCCTTAAGCTGCATCAAAGTAAACATAGTTATGGTCATAGTACAAGAACTAAAGGCGCATGCTAGCAAGAGATAGTGCCGAGGGCAAAGAACCGGAACTGAATGTTTAAGTGAAAAAACAGGAAACGAGCAAGAGAAATAACTTTATCCATCATCATAAAGCAAAAACTTTGGAGTCCGATGCCCAAAATCAGAATCAGTAGCAGTATTCGAGGCTGCTTACACCATACAGCATACAATACCCCCATGAATCACACTAAAGGGAAAACTAAGCAAAGCCAGAAGAAGACTAGAAATTGGCATGTCAAACTGACCTTGGTAGTAGGGTCCTTCCTTGCCAATCTCTTTAAATGCTGCGTCACTTCACTGTCGATATCCTACAAAACCTCAATAATCTCAATCAAGCAGCCAAATCAAACCCCAACATACTCAAAAATAACCTTAATAAACAACTCAAAAAGAAAAACCCTTACCGTATTAACAATGGCATCCTCCCCAAAATCAAGCCTCGATTTTCCAACATATCCTCCAAACCCTACCGCCGCACCACCAGACGGCAACAACGACGCCGCAAGACTGAACAAAAAACAGCATCAAAATCCAATCCCTAAATAGAAAACAATTAAAGCTAGGGGAAAGCATCACCTGCTGCTCGAAGGACGCGCCTTGCTCCTTGCCGCTTCTCCCTTTTGCTTCCCCATCGTCAACCCACAAATCTCGACCTTCAGCACGATTTTGATTCCCAAAATTCAACAATCCGAAGAGCGACGAAACTTAATGGAATCAAGCTGTGATTGTGCTAATCGGGTGAAGGCGGTTTGAGAATAATGTAATCAAAATTGCAGTCTTCTGCAATCGCATCAATCAGCTTCCAGCAGAAGAGAGGCTCTTCAATCGAACCAACCAATGAAAATTAAACCGCGAGTCAATTTGAAAATCATATGGATTAACTCGGTCGAACCGACGCGTGATGAAAGAGCTAATCACTTGTTAAATATGTGTTCTGAGATTGAGTGAAAGGTTTTATGTGAACATATATCTTTTGGTAAGACGGAAGGATATAATCTCAGCCGTTGATTTTCATCAATTCAACGATTGATGTTGATAATCGTCAATCATCAATCGTTCGTATTTTTTGAAAATCTAACCGCCCAATTAATTACAAACCAACTTTAATCTCAACCGTCAAATTAATCAAATCAACGTCCAAGAGTCTCACAAAATTTACATGTTTCTCTAGAACTCAACTCCTGACATTGACTACAACATTCAATTGAGATCAAACCGGTTCAATTGAGACGAACCAATGCGGAATTTGAAGATCTTAAGTGGGTTGATTAAATAAACGTAATGAAGATTAGAACACGCTTGGTGATGACTACTGATAATTAAGAATCAGACACAGACACAGGACGAGGAATCAAATGATCAATTTTTCCCGTACACAAAAATGACAACTAGGGAGACAATCATAGACAGGTCAGCTTCCTCAGTCGGATAAATGGTCAGCCGGAACTTCTTTCTGCCGACACAAATCTGATGAAGCTTGTACATTAAACTAGTCTGCAGTTGACCAAAATTTGCAATTTATATGTAATTCAATAATTGTGAAAATGGGTAACTGAAAAGTATTGAAATGTTGTAGTGTTGTGAAAATGAAATGAACCTGGGCTAAGATGGAGTTGTGGTTGGAGATGGTGCAGGATCTCTGAGATGGATTGCCTTTCATTGTCCATTGAGGGGTTGTTGACGTTGATGTTGAAGTTGAAGTTGAATCCTCCAGCACGCCATTTGATCCGGGGACGTAAACCTCAAGATGGGTTTTCACGCCATCGGTCAAAGACTTCTTCTTTGCTTGAAAGATCAAATCTTTGTTAGTTGTTGACTTGTAGCCTAACCAGCATCCATTCTGTTCAATATAATTCAATTGATTATCAAACAAACCTAACTAATGTTGGTTACCTCTGGTCTGAATTTTGATCATCTAGAAACTAAGATGACTTACATCTTTGCGAGTTGAGGTCACTAGGGCATGGCCATCAGCATCCAGCAAGGTGAAGTCTCTAAGATGATTGCTGAAGATGCGGGTTTTGTAGGACTGAGATTTGATGGTGTAGATGATGTTCCCTGTGGCGTCTGCTAAGCCGATTGTGCCAGGTGCGAGGCCTGGATGCTTCTTTGATATGAAAAGGTCTATAGGAATTTGTGAAGCTAAGTTGGCTGGATCTGCAGCAATAGCTGAAGCCATCAGATTCTGATGCTTCAAAATTGGCAGGCTTTTGTGTTGTTGCCAGTCAACGATGAGTCCTGGGGTTTAAAAACAGCCGATAGTTGAGAAAGAAAGCACTTGCGTAGAAAGGAATAAATGCTAATTAATATAATATCATTATAATCTGGGTTTTATCTTAAAAAGATCAGACAAGAAACAGGCATGGTCTTATGGTTTAATCCAATGTAATAGCAAGTAGCACACCTGTAGAGACAAGTTGTATTGAAGTTATGGTACAAGGGAATGAATGCTTACTTTTGATGGGTACCTATGTCTTATGCTTCACCAGTTTCCACAAGAACTGGCATGGTCCGTTTGACAACAGCATGTAAGCTCCAGGTTCTTCAGGCTTTGATTCAACTCATTCAAGTAGTTTTTCCCAACTTATTTTGCCAAATGTACAATTATAAAGGAGCAACATGAGCTAAAGAAAGCTGATAAAAGCACTACATCTGGGTCCACTGGCAAGTGGCATCTGCTTCACAACGCTATAAGCCTCGTCTAGACATCTAGATCTTGCAAGTAGATCCATCCACCATGCATGTAGTGTTCCATTGGGTTCTAATGCTGTATATTGCTGTTCATAGTATTAAAGAAACCCAGCCTTCTTGAATCATTCCTGCATGACTGCAGGCATGTATGATTCCTAGAAATGTGATTCTGTTATTCTTGCCTTTTCCATCTGGCAAAAAGTGTCGACATTTTCATCGAAACCAGCACCACATTTTATGTAACGAACAATCAAGGAAGTCCTCGATTCAATTTTTCCATGTCATGCCTTCAAAACATGTGTGCATCATCTATCGAGCTATACTTGCAGTACATTTCAACAAGAGCATTCCCCATAGGCATGTGTGACTCAAAGACCAAACAGTGGGTTTTTCTACCATTTACAGAAGCCTGACTGCAGAAGGGTTGCATAAAGAGTCAAGACATTTGCGATGGTCAAAAAATTAATCCTTTTATCTCAACTCTCAACTTTTCTTAGTAGCTCTCTGCTATTCCTCCCTTTCAAATTATATCCTTGTCTGGGATAATAGAGTTTCAAGACCCTTAAATCCCGCACAAACAGTGAATCGTCAAGCAACAAATTCACTTATCAATAATTAAGTAAACCAAATATAAACAGAGTAAAACTCAAAAAATTTATTGAAAACAAAACAAGCATTCATCACTAAACATCCCGGAAACATGTTATAGCCATGACATCATTACAAGCATTCCATCTGACAACCGAAGCTCTTCTGCCACTAGTGTACACTCGGAATACATGCCTACATGGGATGTTACAAGACTCGCAACATCTTGTCCAAACTGATACCTTTTCCCGCATCCACAGTACTGCATCCAGGAGATTTTTTGACTCCTTTTCTTACCATAAATTTTGTGTCATCAGAATCATCCCAGCGCTTAATAAGAGTATACCTTTGATAGCTAACATTAGGCATTGTCATTTGGCCCTGGGCCGAAAAAAGCCTATGGGCCGGCCCGAAGCCCGTCCAAGCCCAGCCCTGTCGAGCCCATAACCAGCCCGATCGAAGCCCAGCCCTATATCGGATAGGCCGGGCTTAGGCTTCATTCCCGGGCTTTGGGCCCGGCCCACCGGCCCGACCTATTGGCCCATCTCGCAAAGTCCAACCTTACGTACTAATATTTCGTACATTAGAATAGTTAAATAAATATAAAAAAGTCATACTATATAATATATTTTAGAAACTCTTCAAATTTAACATTTATTTGAATTTATTTGTATATTCTTTTTTTCTAAATTAATATTTTTTCTATTGAAGTCGTATTATCTCAATATATTTAAAGATATATTTATTTGTTCTCTGAACTTTATCTCATTCTGTTATAATAAACCTTATAAATACAATAAAAATGAGTTAAAAAATAATGCGACATAAAAAATATCTTTTTTAAATTGATATTTCAATTATTATGTATTTTTTATTATTTTTAAATTATTTAAAAAATTATATTTTAATTGAAATTTGAAATTTGAACGGGCTTGTGGGCTGGGCTCGGGCTTCATTATTTTTATCAAGCCCGGCCCGGCCCGATGAATAGTGATAGGCCGTAAATATAGGGATCGGGCCGGGCTCGGGCTTCAAGTTTTGGCCGGGCCGGACTGGGCCGAATGGCATTGCCTAGCTAACATACATACCTACCGTTGTGGCTTGAGTTTAATTCTATGAGCATCTTTCCCACAGCCTCTGCAGTTGTAGTCAACTATGGTTTTAGTACCTACTGAGTAGGACGTCTTACATTGAAGCTGTTGGCTCAACAGCCATGTCGTATAAGCTTCCAGCACGAGCAAGTACATATATCAACGCCGAATAATGCTCACATTTAGAAGCGGCTTTAAATACTTGAAGTAACTTGAAGAATACCCAATCTCCATTGTGATTCCATCGGGTGCGATTCTAGCAACTTGCATTTCTGTAAGATAGTTCAAGCGACTCTTTTACCAAGCCATAAGTATAAGGCCCTCCTATCACGACATTCCACATTAACACATCACCTCAATCTCGTCACGCTTTACATACCATGATCTAGCTAACCAAGATGTGCAACAGACAAATAAAACAATCACATCAGACCCATAAACCTTCTGCCTCCTGCTGAAAATCGCCAACTCTTATCTGTACTCTCAAACCTTAACATACCCATTAACCAAGAAGCTCCACGACACAACAATACAACATCCCTGTTGGCCTTTATATCATCTAGCAGGTATTTCTTGTCTTGCATCTGTTAATATTTGTTCACGTGACTGGATTATAGACAGTTGAGTCACTGATCATAACTGCTCATGAACATTATTACAAGATGTTAAAAAGACTAGAGATCTCATACAATGTGTACCAAATGGGGATATAGTTATGGTTAGCCACACTGGAAACTATGATTTAACAGAGAACATTAGACTGCAAAATGCCTTGCTAGTACCCAAGATCAAGTTCAACCTATTAAGTGTATACAAGTTGATACATGACTAAAGTTTTCAGTGATGTTTACTGATCAGGGTTGCTATGTTTAGGACCAGCAAGAGTGACTACACTCAAGATTGGTCATCACATCGTGACTTGTATCAACATAAAACTGGAAGTTCGAGTACATGTCCTACTGCACAGAAGGACAGATATAATTCTACTCTATAGCACGAAAGATTGGGGCATGTTCCATTCAAGAAGATTTCAGAAACTGCCAGATTTCAGTTGTAAAGATGATTGTATAAAATGTGATATATGTCATTTAGCTAAACAGATAAATTACCATTTCTAAACAGTGTTTCAGTTAGTAAATGTTTGTTTGATTTGGTTCACGCAGACGTTTGGGGTCCTATAACACTCCTACACCTTTTAGTTCTAGATATTTTTTAAAAGTTGTGGAGAAACTATCAAAAGCTCCATGGATATATCTGATGAGTTCAAAAACAGAGGTCACAGATCACATAATTCATTTTTTCCAGATGGTTTCAACACAATTTGAGAAGCAAATTGAAATTCTGAGAACAGACAATGGCACTGAATTCCTAATTCTCAGAGATTTTCTATTGGTTAAAGGCTGTCAGTATCAAAAATCATGTGTGTATACACCACAATAGAATGGTATATTTGAAAGAAAACAGAGATACCTTCTTGAAATAACAAGAGCCTTGAGATCCAGTCCAAAGTACCAGATTGTTTCTAGAGTGATTGCATGCTAACTGCTGCACATATAATGAATATAACTCCTTTAGTGACTTTGCAAACACAAATGGAGATTCTTTTCGATAAAGCACCAAACTACAGCCATACATTTGGCTGCTTATGTTATGCAACTAATACATTTCCTCTCAAAGGTAAATTTGAACATAGAGCAAGCCCTATGTGTTTCTTGGTTATCCATATGTTCAGAAAGGCTACAAAATATTTGACATGGAGTCATACACAACATCAGTCAGTAGAGATGTTATTTTTCATGAAGATGTGTTTCCATTTGCTATTAACCAGAAGTTTCAAAGACATTCAGTCCTTCATTTCCTATATGCAGTTCTAGTGCAAACATCGATGATATGAGAGTACATACAATGAAAGAAACAACAGATACACCTCAGATAGACAACAGTCCTACACAGGTGATTACAAGAAAATCTAGCAGAATTTCAAAACCATTGTGAGACTACAAGGGTACATTTGTAACAAAGTATCAACTTCTCCTTGCACAATTGATAAATATGTAGATTTCTCAGGTTGTTCCAAGGAATTTCAACACAGAGCATTTCAAATACTATCTAACACTAAGCTTAAAAGCTTTACTCATGCAAGCAAAAATTCAAACTGGATGCAGGCAATGGAAGGTACAAAGCTAGACTTATGGCTAAAGGATATACACAAATGGAGGGTTTAGATTATATTGAGACATTTGCACCAGTTGTTAATATGAACATAGTTTGAAACACTACTTGGAGTTGCTGTCTCAAAAGATTGGCCAATTTTTCAGCTTGATGTAAATATTGCCTTTTTATATGGCAAATCCAACAGAAGATCATATGGCAGCAGCTATAAAAGTACTATGTTACCTCAAAGGAGCAAGGCAGAGCTTGTTTTATCCAAGCAATTTAGCCCCTCAAATTGATTGCCTAATGTGATGCAGATTGTGCTTCATGTTCACTCACAAGAAGGTCAGTTACAGGGTACTGCATACAGCTTGGTTCTTCTTTAATATCCTGGAAATCAAAAAAACAACATATAGCATCCAGATCATCAGCTGAAGAAGAATATAGAGCAATGGCTCATACATCTTATGAAATAGTTTAGCTGACTCACCTACTAGAGGATCTTCAAGTTCAAATACCAACTCCTGTCAAGATATTTCGCGACAACAACTCTGCTCTCCACTTGGCCAAAAACCATGTGTTTCATGAAAGAACTAAGCACATAGAAATAGATTGCCACCTGATTTGACAGCATGTAACTAATGGTTTGATATTACCTTAGTTTGTCGCCTCCACAGAACAGCCTGCAGACCTCTTCACCAAGTCCCTCTCTTTAAATTCACTCGTCAGGTTGAGCAGCAAGCTCAACGTTTGCAACCTATTGCACTCGCTGAGCTTGAGGGGGGTATTGGCCATGACAGACACGAGCCAGGTTGAGCAACTGGAATGTCGGCGACTCGAGCTGGAGCAAAGGCGGAAACCCCAAATTCAAATTAGCCAATTCGGTTAAAATTAGGGTCAAGTTGTAATTATTAAAAGTTCGGATTGAAATTGTAAAATAGAAAGGTTAAAGGATTGGTTATGTAATAACCTCAAAGTCTGTAACAGACTTTTGTAATAGCTTTTGTAAAAAACGCAATCTTCGTTGTATTTTCAATCAATCGGATTTCATTTTGCGTCTACAACGAAATTTCCGGCAATGGTGCAGTTTATGCACTTCCACAAGTTCATTCATGCACCAACCAAATCCCATTATTCACAACACATCATGATTCGAGTGACATTAATCCGAAATTGATGACTTCTAGTTTTGCCAAAAGATGCTAAATTGTCAACATTTAAGGATTAATGCTCAAACAATCTCATTAAAAACCCAACTGCTGGTCTTCTCCTAAGACCTACTACACGGCGTCGTTCGTTCAGTAAGCGACAATGATTTTGGTGGAGCTTCAATTTTAACATCAAAAGTCTTTTCTTGTTTCTGTTTGTATATTTGTGTGATTGTATCATTAAATTCTCGAGATTAAAAATTGTTTTAAATTAAATTCCGCCTTTTGGATTTGCAAATATCATATTGGAGGTTAACTTCAACAGGGATATTAAGTTTCTTCATCAGACGGAAAATTTTAATTTTAAGTGTTGATTTTGATAATTCGACAGCTGATATTAACGTTGTTTTTTAATAATTTGGGTGGATGGATTTGCAAAAAATAAGGACGATTGGATTTGGCGGTTATTTTTGAGTTAATTTCATCCGTTAGATTATTTTAATAACCAATGATGGGAGTAAAGATCAATGAGGACAAGTAAGTTTTTGTAAGACGGTGAGACACAATCTCAATCGTTCATTACAAATAAATCAACGAACGAGATTTAACCTAAAAATAACCGTCAATTCTAACCGCCCGTGTTTTTTGCAAATCCAACCGCCAAATTTTATATCAAACTAACTTAACTTCTGTCTCACAAATATACAATGTCTCTCTAAATCTTTTCCCTTAATAATGGCCTACCAAAAGTTACATGACAATTATTAAAAAAAATTGTCTCTACGCCTTATAAAATATAAATATCCTTATTGAAGTAACTTCTTTATATTTAAAACTAATTGATGGATTATTAAAGTGTAGTTGAATATGCAAGTAGTTTCATTTGGCGTGAAAACATAGCTCAACTTCATTGTTCTTACCGCTTCTTCAAAATGCATACGTGTACTTCACTTCAAACATACTTTTGCAAAAGTAAGTTTCTCGATTCAAATAAACTCTTTAGGCTATTGGCAACACTACGAAAATGTGCCCTGAAAGGGGTAGCCAAGCGGTGGCAGGTAGGAAGCGCTCAGTGAAGGTCCTGAGTTCAATCCTCTGCAAAAACATGTCCTTGGTTTAAAGCACCAAAAAAGGTTTATCAAGCAAAAGCATGGGTTCCTCATCCCAAAAAAATAACACTACGAAAATGTGTACGATGTGAACTTATTTGCGCCTAATCACGGAACTATATAAACTCCATTAAGAACCTTGCAAGACGAGGCATGACATTGATGCTTTCTATACACCTTTGACTCATAAAGACATCCATTTCGCAAATTTAGTACCTAAACATAAGCTAATAATCAGTTAACAAACCTAATTTCACAACAGATGAGATCATGAGACATTCAAATCGATCTTCCTTACATTGATTGAGACTTACACATGTGTGAATGAATGCATTTGTTTTCAGCACTCAAAAAATCTCAAGCTCATTGCATGGCTCTTAGCTTTTTAAACTCATATCATGCATCCATCCAACCATTACATTAATACTAGCTAAGAAGATGTTGTTGATAGTGATACACATAAATATAATGGGCTGACAATAAACCACATATTATACTCTTCACCACACCCTTCATTCATTCATCAAATGTCACTCTCCATTTCTTGAAAACTCTACAAGTGTTTCACACTCAAATCCATCTTCTTCTGCTTCTTTTACTTCTTCTTCTTCTAATCATTATTCTCTTCCATCAAATCTTTATAAACCACCTCACACCTTTTCATTTCATGCTCTCAACTGTCCCAACAATTCTATCATAAATTCCATCTTCACAAGTGCCTCCAAAACCTCACACCCACTTGTACCCTTTTGCTCCATTTTGAGAAGCTCATTTTGGAAGAAAAAAATATGACATCTTCTACATTTCAGTACTCATCTAATGCTCAGCAATGGTTCACCTTAGTAGGTGTCATATGGCTCCAGTCATTTAGTGGCACCAATACAAACTTCCCAGCATATTCATCCCAGCTTAAAAACATGCTCTCCATTTCCCAACTTGACCTTAACAATCTCGCCTTCGCTTCGGATGCTGGGAAGCTCTTTGGCTGGGTTTCCGGGATTGCAGCCGTATATTTACCGCTCTGGCTAGTTTTACTTATTGGTTCGACGCTTGGCTTGGCGGGTTATGGTGTTCAGTACTTGTTTGTTACTCATCATATATCTTCATTGTCCTATTGGCAAATCTTTTCGCTTACTATGATTTCTGGTAACAGCATTTGCTGGATAAATACAGTTTGTTACGTCGTAACCATCCGCAACTTTGCGTCTTTTAGCCAAGTTGCGGTTGGTCTTTCGACGAGTTACCAAGGTTTAAGTGCAAAAATTTATACAGTGATAGTTGAGGCTATGATAATGTCCGCAGCGCCTTTTAAGAAAGCGGAGGCTTATTTGTTGCTAAATGCGGTGGTTCCTTTGGCTGTGACTCTTTTGACAGCACCTTTGGTGGGTAGAGAGGCTTTTAGTAGCATCAAGAAGATTGGAGTTGGTCTTATTGTGATGTTTTTCATAAGTGTGGCTACTGGAATTTATGCTGTGGTCAGTAGTTTGAGTAATATTTCAGGTGGCCTTTCGCCGTTGGTTAAGATTGTGTGTATGAGCGTGTTCTTGCTTGCGCCATTGGAAGTTCCGGTTGCTGAGAAAATTAAGGAAATGATGGCAAGTAGGGAATGGTTTCTTAAGAGTAATGAGATTAAAGTGCATGATGTTGAGTTGGAGATGAATGAAAGGAAATACTCGACCGAAATGGGTTTGGAAAATGGGGAAATTTTGAAGGATGTGGCGGAGGAGTTGGAACTATGCGCGAATGAAGTGAATGAGATTGAGGTCATGGAGGAAATTGGAGTAAGTCAGATGGTTAGAAGGATCAACTTCTGGTTATACTTCTTTTTGTACTTATCTGGTGCAACTTTGGGACTAGTATATGCAAATAACTTGGGGCAGATTGCTGAGTCTCGTCGATACTCGAAAGCGTCTTCGTTGGTCTCGTTGTCTTCGTCCTTTGCCTTCTTTGGCCGCCTTGTTCCGGCAATGATGGACTATTTGCTCTACAGGTAAAAATACCCTGAAACTAGATAAAAGTATATTTTTTGCATCAAAAGTTAGTCTTTTTTGGTTGCTAATTTTGATCATTTTTTCAGGTACAAGTACACTGTTTCAAAACCAATGTCAATAGCCATCTTCATGTCACCAATCCCTCTCGCATTTTTCCTCCTCGCAATCAGCTCCTCCGTCGCATCCCTTTATATAAGCACGACCATAATCGGTCTATGTTCCGGGGCCATAATCTCAATGACTGTCTCCACAACTTCCGAACTTTTTGGAACTAAAAACTTCAGTGTTAACCACAACATTGTCGTCGCGAACATTCCAATAGGCTCTTTCATTTTCGGGTATTTGGCTGCTTGTATATACAAAAAAGAAGGCCAAGGAATGGAAAATGGCAGATGCATGGGAATGAACTGTTACAGCAATACTTTTTTCGTATGGGGAACCCTCAGCTTGATCGGAACGCTCCTCGCCGTCATCTTATCGTACCGTACTAGGAAGTTCTATAACAGAACAAAATTTTGAAACAAGATCGGTCACATATTACTTGTATTTAGTTTTTAGAAAATGTTTGTAACTTTTTTAGTAGTCAGATTTTGCAGCCTTGTTGTTCAGTGAGCTGTTTTGTTCAGACTTTAGATGCATAGATGTGTAAAAACAAATCCTTCCATAAAAACAGTTACCAAAGCTCCAACAAGAATTGTCTGGCTCAACGCTCAATTACATGACTCATCGAAACTCTCCCGAAAATGATGGACATGTTTTTTAAAAAGTTCCTGACAATAAGTAACTTTTCCTTTGTAATAACAAAATTTCTATTTTTTGAATGAAGTATTTTTTGAAAGGAAACTCAGCTATCGAGTGTGCTTCATGATTGATCGGAGTAATCTGCAAACTACGCTTCTTTGAATAAAGTTGCGTTAAGTGCATAATAAACATTTTTTGAATATAAAAATTACGATGAATGTATCTTCTGCATCATTAGATTCAGAAGAAAAATCGATTTGATCTGTTCACATTTCTTGTTATTTTCGATAGTTGCGACAATTTCCAAGTATCTCTTTCGATTGTGTGAATCAAAAAACTTCTGGAACCAAACAACAGGAAACAAAAGAAAACTACATGTAACATATACGGCTATACTATGACTTACCGATCTTTGCGGTCAGCTGGGACCGGACCGGTTGATTGGCCAGCATGCCTGATATTAAATGCTTGGAACATTTAGGTAGATTGTTCAAATTCTCTTACAACATTTCATCACGTCTACAACAAATCAACGCTGTGGAACTCTTGTACTGACTTCAATAATTCAATACCCGAAACAAAACGCAGAGTGAGCCTTGCATCAAAATCTAAATTCCCGTCTAGAACAGGCAATATCCTTGTCGAAAATTATTAGCCTCAATCTTAGAAATATCCAAACTTAAGCTGGAATCGTGTCCCATTTACAACCTCGTAACGTACCCAAAAGAATCGAAGTCATCGATGTGTTGGTACAATGAAATATATGGTGTAGTGTACCACTGCCAGCAGCTTAACTCCAACTGCATTCACTTGACTTAATGTCTTGACTTTGTGTTGTTATTGAAACAGCATATGTTTGAAGCTACATTGACATTTGAGTAGGACTAGCTTAAATATTATATGGTACAACAATGACATACCATTAAATTGGGAGCTGTAAATGTTTGGTTGAGGTTGGCTCGAGCTCCACCATCTTTGGCACCATTTTCAAAAGACGTGTTTGTCGTCCGCGGAGTAATGACTGCTTTTTGTATGCTATAAAGATTTGTTTTATTTCATTTGACAGTACATAAACAATCAATCCCCAGTTTGACCTGAAAATCGACTTAAAGATCATGTTTCATGATTCAATATATACTTTACATTTTGGCCGTCAGTGTGATTTTCCTTACATTAATTACTTTGACAATAAACAAAGTTGATGCAGGTGTGAGTTTTTGTTGTTGCAAGTTTGAATCGGATTTAGGAATATTTGCTTATGCAGTGTAAAGGTATTGATTCTTTCATTTTTTTCATATTTTTGAGAGTTTTATTTGCAGAACTTTCATTAAACTTGCTGGCAAACAAGTAGTAGAATACTGACTTGGACCTTTCATTCTGCCGTAGATTTGATGCGTTCTTCATTTGTTTCGACATTGATGTCCCTCTCAATGCATGTAAACATCTTCGCTTGTGGTAATGTGATATCTTGATTGATTTGTATGACTAGAATTTCGACGATCAGATAAAAATAGCAAAACTGAATAAGAACCACTTATATAAAATCTAGTGCAATTTTTTTAAGGAAAAAACAACAATTTGTATTGCCGTGATCCTATGATCTGTCTCTATTTGAACAACTTTCATACAGAAGTAGACATATTCAGATCTATATTTCAATTGCAGTATTAATGAGGCTAGAAACTCACTCAATCGAGATATTAAATGTTTGTCGAACTTGGGATTAGACAATTAGACCTCATTTTGAGATTCAGAAGAGTCTGAGGGAAGATTCTCTAAGTTGGGAAATTTTACTGGTAGATTGAAAACAGGATGACTTCCTGCAGTTCCGGCAAATGACAGACCAAGACCATAACCAAGAGCTCGTGCAACTGGCACTGCAACTGCATTTCCTACTTGAATGTATCTGATGAGGCCATTGAGTATTTAGAGAACAAGCAACTGATTTTGTCCATAATTTCAGGTGTAAAGATTATAAGTTTGAATAATGAACTGGTAGAATACCTTTCTTTGGTGGGGCCATATAGCTTGTAGTAATCCGGGAAACCTTGTAACCTAGCATTCTCTCTAATGGACAACACCCTATCCTGCTCAGGGTGTATTATAACCTGAATTTGCAGAGATTTTTCAAGTTAAAAAGTGTTACATGAAAAAAAAAATACAAACCAAAAGGTTGAAAACAGTACCTGATTATGTGGTTCGGCCCTAGTAACAACAGTAGGAACAATCTCATCCCACCATAGTCTCCCAAATGGTCTGCAAAAAACAATTGATTTCAATACTGCTGAATAGATAATGAATTGGTAATTCTGCAAACATTACACCACTTACTTGGAAGAAGTTCCATTGATAAAGCTTACGGCATAATCAGGTACCTGTTTTTTACGTGTTGAAATTCATATCATTATCTAAAAATTGGGAGCATTGATCTGCATTGCATAAGAATGAGCAATAGAGATTTACCAGAAATTTCCCCGATTTTACAGTTGGCCTCTCCATATCAGGATCTATATATGCTTTTTTGTCTTTAACTATCACACCTTTCAAGTCTCTAAAATTTGCACCCTGAGTTGAACAGTTGTGAGCAAACACAATCCAAAGCAGAAAAAGAATTTTAATGTTCATGCAGAAAATGTGACAAACCTTTCTCTTTGGTATCTGACAAACTCGTTCATAGTCATCAGCATTTAACTCCAAAGAGCGGTGGTCATATAAGGTCTCGTGCAGTTCTTGCTTTGATATTGAAGGAAGTTTGAAAGCTACAAAATCAAATATTTTGTTAATTCAGGTTATATAATTTCAAAAAAACAAGGAGGTTTGAGTTATACCTTCTTTCTTCAATCTGATATTCGTCTGAAAATCAGTTTGTGGATCGAGAGTGTAAGGCATTTCATCGTTGTTATCTGAATTAGTGACCTAAAAATAACATTGACTTCAGAATATTTATATTGGTCAGTAGGGAAATGACTAGAACACATAAATGCACATTAAAATTCGCAAAAACAAAAATACACATTGAATCACAACATACTGGAGGAAGGTCGGAAATGGCATCCCCGAGGAAAAGTTTGTTTTCTAGAGGTCTTGACTCACCCTCACTGGCAGTGACCAAATTCATCTGTGGTAATAACAAAGGTTAGATAAATCAGAACATTTCATGTTCCAAAATAGCAACAACAAAAATTACCTCGAATTCCACAGGTACAACCCCTCTGTTGTCAACATCGTGAGTGGGAAGCGGGTATTGTGGCAGTATCTAGAATAAAAGGCATTAATAAGTTTTGCTCAAATTTAGTTGCTTTAAAGAATGTTTTGTAGAGGATTACTTCTGATGGAAGAGCCCCCCAAAGGAAGACACGCATGCGGAATTGAGGTAAACCGTAGGATCCAGCGGCCATCATTCCCATTCTGAGTTGATAGTTCATTTGTATTAAACGTCCAAGAGCATACTTCCCCAGAAAACCTTGACTTAGCTTTAAGATGTCCACCACATTTTCCATCAGGACAAAGCGTGGCTTTAGGTAGTTCACAATGTCCATGTACACAATAATCTGTTCATTTTTAGTATCCTCGAGAGGGTTCACCCTATTCCTGAACCTATTGAACCCACTAATTCCTTGGCAAGGTGGCCCACCACATAAAACAGCAACATCTCCCTATACAGAGGAAAACAATCAATATAGTTTTTTGCCAGGAAAGAAACTTCTTATGAAAGAATCAATGATCTTACAGGCAGCGGCAAGAAGTTGGTCTTGTATCCATTTTCAACAAACTCTTTGATTGCTTTTCTACAATTACTGATAAAGAGCAAGTGTAAGCCAAGTAAAGCTCCAACAACAAATCTTTGTGACTAAATATGCAAAACAGTTTGAAGTTTGGATACCTCAGTCCTTCAAGAGGCTCCCATGTATCCTCATCAGGTCCATATCCTTTCCACCTGACCTGTAGTATCACAATACAACAGTTGCTACACAATCAATATTTGAACGCTAAACAATCAGTAGTACAATCACCAAGTTATTATCTTGTGCATAAAACGTTATTATGCAATGACCTAAAATTATTTTATTTACCTTAAGATATAGGTCGTTCTTTTTTATGTGGTTGGGGTCCCCGAAACAAATATCAAGAATTTTCTCTACTTCAAATATTTCTGAATCTCCTCCATTTTCAGGATTATCCTCTTCATCATCCTCACCATCGTCGTCCTCTTCAATTGGTATATCGTATATCTGCTCCACTTCACTAGGACTAATTAAGGAGAATGTGGCGCATAATCTTCTCCATTCTTTAAGCAAGTACAAGAAATTGGCAGCCATTTCATTCCTTACCTGGTTTGAAATGAACATGCATCATATGTTAAAGAGGTATGGAATCAGTAAGTAGATAACACTGCAAAAAGTTACACATACCACTGTTTCAGGATGGTTATTTCTCAAAGTTTCACACGCATACTCATTCATATCAACAGCCCACCTCTGCAGACAGTGGGAAATTTATCAAAAATGTTAATAAACTAGAAAAGATGAGTTAAACACCAGATCAAATCACAGCAAACTTACTGTAATTAAATCAAATCCAGCTAGTTTAGCCCCTAGGCAAAGGCCAAGGGACATAGCACCACAACCAGCATATAAATCAAGAAGAAACATCTGAGGGTTTCTGGCAGGAGGTATTTGTTCTGTGTTAGTTCTCATGTTGACCTCACATGAAACGGTTGAAGGTGTTTCACTCTCAGAAGCTGAATACTCTGTGTATATCAACAGGCAAACAGAAAACCAATTAAAGTTTCTCACAATCACTAAATTTATAAACTTAAGAATGGAAAATTAATGAAACTTTGGTTTCAGTTTAAAAAAGAAGCAAAATGTATCATAGACACATGAATTTCCTAACAGGTGTTTTGGTCTTTTTTCACTCAACCGAGTTGACTATTATAACAGAACATAAGAATCAACACCCCCACCTTTTGAAGAAGATACCAACACAAGCAATCAATTCAGATAATAACAAGAAACATATGACTTCGTTTGAAAACTCATTTCAAGAATTAAAGGGGCAGTGAACTAAATGGAACAACTGATTTTTTTATTGTAAGAGAATATACCCTTACCGTCTGCAGGCAATTTAATGAAACTAGAATATGGCACCAAAAACTTCATGTTGTAAAGTAAGTATATGAACCAACTGGCTTCTCTTTCCCTAGCTCACCCTGCAAAGGTTATATTTTAAACAAGCAAATATTTATGCAAGTAGCAAATTCAAATGCTAACTTACACACCTTTGCAATAGTGATCTTTTCAAGTAGGCAATCAAGTGGATTGTCGTCTTTAATTTCAGAGATGAATACTCGCTGATCATCCACAAGTGTAGAGTGTTCTTTTATTGGCTGCCAGTATAAAAATATCAAAATCAATTTTATTTACATGTGAAGCAACTGTACCAAAGAAATGTAATATGTAACATATGTTTACCGTGTCTTTTGCTCTATAATACCACTGGCAAGTAACATAATACTTTTTGTCAACTCCTTCAAAGAATTCAACTATTTTACATATGAATGGATCCTCTCCCTCTCCAGCCTACATCAAAAATAGCCTACACATCAGAAAGAAACTAAAGGCAATATCCAAAATAATTCTTCATAAACTAATTTGATAAGCCTGACACATATCATAAAGACTATCTTTTGATATAAAGTGGCATGAAAAATGGCAAGCCTTGTGTTCAATTTATATAACATACCTGAACGTGTGCATTGTCATGTAAATTATACATAATTCCATCCACCTCTGCCTTCGTAAAATGACGTAGTGCTCTTATTACCTCTGGAGCTGCTGTATTACCCCTGATACAGAAATTAATTCTCTTTTCATTAAAATCAAATGAAATCGAATCAAATGCCTAAAGTTAGCATAATTTTAGTAATCAAATCTTCCAATTCAAGCTAATCAAAAATTCAAAAACTGAACTTTCAACAAATTTGATACAAACAGAATTGAAACACATTATTAAAAAAGTACTGAAATTTTAACTGCAAAAAATCGCTTACTTTGTAGCTCCATTCACAGCTGATGCTTCAGTTTTCTTCTTGCACAAAAAATAAAAAACACAACTTTAATTTCCTTTCATCGACAACTTAAAATTCTAACTCACACCCAGAAATTTATCAACTCAAGACACATCAAAGACTGACCGTATATCTATGAGGCCATTTAGCTTTGGCTTCCACCAACGGCACTGGTGCACCAACAAACCTCGACTCATCATCATCCTCCACTTCCTTGCTGCTCTTTCTAGACCGAGTAGGAGCAACATCAACAGCAACTTCTTTCGTCGATTCTTCTTCTACAAAATCAGACTCATCCACAACTTCATTAATCTCCTCTTCTACGTTCGGCTCCACTTTTTCCGGAATTTCTCTCCTTTTCGACTTCCTAGAAGCTGACGTCGGTTGTTCTCCCGAACGGGCACTTCTCTTTCCCGCCATGGATGATAAAGATTCGAGCTTTGGGAAGTTGGAAAACGGAGATGAGGAGTTGGTGCTGTGTGGGTTTTTGAGGAGAGAGAATGGAAGGTGCGGGCCGTGGGTACGTGCGAGGTTGAGAGGTTTGTTGATTCGTAGAGATTCGGAATTTTAATTGATTCGAACAAAAGGCGGGGAGAGCGGGAAGGATTGAATTTTCCATTTTTCGGATTTTTATTTATTTTAGTTTTGGTTTGAATTTGGTTGACGAGCGGGTGATTCAAAAATGAAGTGGGCCATGTGTAGACATAACGGTAAAATAGGATGCGAATGATAATATTTATGTGGCTTCAAGTTGCAGGTTAAAGTTTAGGATTTAACCCTAAAGTTTTTATGCGACCCAATTGTTTTTTGAACCAATTGAACAGTCTCATGTAAGTGCATATATGCAGTGGCGGAACCAGGACGAAATATTCGCCGGGGCTCAAAAGCTTAGGAGGTATGAGCTATCTGCAAATAACAACAACAAATAATTTTTTTAGCGGGGCTCAAATAAATTTTTTAGCCGGGGCTCTAATAATTTTTCAGCCGGGGTTCAAATAATTACTTTACTCGGGCTCCAAATCGAATTATGATAAATTATACCTGGTAAAAAAAAATTTTTCCTCGCCAGGGCTCCAGCCCCCCTCCGCCCCCCCCTTGGTTCCGCCACTGCATATATGCATAGGGATATAAAAGTGTATAAAATGACAAGTGCATTTATGCACTAAAAAATAATTATTATAAAGTGCAGTTTATGAATAATTTGATTATCATGATTCAACGGTATATAAATGAGGGAAATGTATCATGTGGATCCTCTTAATTTGGTAGACTCGTGGATCCCCTCTTGCACCCGTCGATTGCATTTTTTGGACGCACCAGATTGTGTCAGCGCATTAATGAAGCATGTGACTTGCACGTGTGCATTTGTCATGAGCACACGTGATGTGCACATGACAAATGCACATACGTGGCACATTCTGGTGCGTCCAAAAAATGCAATCAAATAATTAAATCGATTTATAATTTAGTAATAATTCAAAATAACTATTTTAATTTCAATTTTTCAGCACTTTAATTTTAAATGCCTACATTAGCCACGTGTCATATTAATGAATGAATTAGATGATTAGATGAGCGGTGGAGATGAGGATGCATAGATGCAAAATAAGAGTATGATTGTATTGAGTGTTCCTCATAATATTCTTCATCATAATAGTGATTCTCTTTCTTCTGTCATAGTTTAATACTACGAAATGACTCTAAATATAATTGCTCCGTCATCAAGAAACCATTGTTGTCATAACTCCGTTAGAAATTGCCGTACGACGCGTGGTAAATAATTTTAACACTGGCAACTATAGAAAACCACTATTATAATATCCTGCTTTGCAGAAAACCATCATTTTAACAATTAACTACAAAATGACTGTATTAGGAGTAATAGTTTTGTTATCAAAAAATCATCATCTGAATATCTAAGGCAATAAAGAATGATGTTAAGACTGCGATTGTGGCTATGTTTGATGAGCGATGTAGAATACATCTTGTTAAAAATTAGGGTTCATTGACATAAATCTACACAAGACATGAAACCTGACAGTAGTATATTTACGGTCATGGATGTGACTGAAGAGTTTGTATCTTTAGCATAATTTTGTACCTTAAAGAAACCAGTATACCAATTAGAGTTTAAAAGCAGTGGCATAATAAATCATAGTTAATAATATAAGACGTGGGAAAACTTACTTGTTTGTGAACTGGGTAGCCATATGGATTACGCAATGATAATAAGCTTTCGAACATGAATTTTTTTAGCATTTGTTCTTCATTGAAATTCATTAAGATTAAATTTAAGAATCATGTAGCTAGTAGTCATTTAGCAAAGAGTTATTACTATCAGAGCCTCCGATCTAGCACGAATGAGGCATCCAATAGTGATGTCACAGTTAGTTAATATAATGGTGGTTTTTTACAAAATTGAGATTAAAATGATGATTTTTTTTCCAAAGTTAAGATTATAATGATGGTTTTCTGTAATTAAATTAATTAATAATTTTTAATAACCACACGAACGCGCATTTAATGGTAATTTCAACGGAACAGTGACGAAGGTGCAAAACTATTATAATAGATGCATTTCGTAATTATTTGTTATAATGGTGGTTTTGCAAAATGGTTTATTATAATAGTGATTTTTGCAATCAACCCATATAAATAATTAATTGTTTTCTAAATTAATTGATAATAGTAATGATCATATTAATAACGTCATTATTCACATCCATTGAATTGTTTGATCGTGTGATTCGTAATGATTCTCAACAGTGGCGGAGCTACATCAGGGGTCAATTGACCCATTAACTTTTGTTTAATCCATATATTTTACTAATTAATTGTACTTTGACCCCTATTAAAAATCATACTTGACCCGTTAATTTGTCAAAAAGATAATATGAATCAAATTATATATTTAGGATTCGTGTAAAATTTATGTATTAAATACTAAATTCAGTAAATGTACCTACTGCATTATTTCAATTTCACACGTGGTATTATTATCAAGTAATTAAATTTGAATTTTACTGTTAATTATTAATTATATAGAATGATTATTTAATTTTTCAAACATTCATATTTAAATATAGAATAAAGTCAAGAAGAACATTTAATAAATGAAGGACTTTGAGATCATTAATTATTAATATTTCATCGTATGAGATTAATTTCTAAATACACCGTCAAACTCAATAGCTAGCGTTTTTATTAATTCAATCACCAAATTTTTTAAAAATCAATTTATTAAAAACCAATTTATTATCAATCGTCAGATTATCAGAATAAACGTTCAAAACTAAGTCTTTCCGTCTCATGAAAATTTAAGTCTCTCTTAAACTTAACCCTATAAATATACTCCTTCGTTGACCCCGGTAAAATTTCTTCCTAGCTCCGCCACTGATTCTCAATTTTCATTTTAAAAATAATTTGTACCGCCGCCAAACCCTTGTTTATGATCTTCTCTTTATCGTCCATACTGCAATCTAAACCAACATAACAACGATACACGAAAATAGATTGAAGAACTAAGGGATGTGTTCTCCTTTCGACTTATTGCCCATATTAAATTATAACAAAAATGGAAGATAATTCACAACCTATACCCAGAAACTATGATTGTTGCAAGTTGCATTGCTTTGTTTACACATTGTTTCACGATTCAATTATTCTGTCGTGCGTCTACTTTAACAAATATTTTCAGTATTAGTGATGGATGACTCTTCATTTTAGCAGCCATTAGTGTCTTTTACTAGTCTTTATCGTTTGAAGTTTCAGGGATGGACAGACACTTTTAAGTTAGCAGCCATGAAAGTATTTCATTAGTCTAATGAAATAATATTGTTTATTTTATAAAATTGATTGTAGTTTTCTTTTTGCAAACTCAATGCATCTTTCCTTCCTAACCCTGTCGTAGAGTTCAGCTCATTTGAGATCTAGGTTACTGTTTACGAACCTGAGACCCAGCTGTGAACCGTTGGATCAAATTAATCCAACGGTTCACATTTTGCACTTTATATAAAATTTTGTCTTATCTGCACATGTTTTTGTCTTATCTGCACAACTGACACATTATGCTTTTGCATTTCTGCACGTGGCACAAATGCATTGGATGAAAATTTTAAACGGGTCTCGAATAAACGAGACTAGGATGCACATCGGTCCGGACCGACCCGGACCGATTTTTGTCGGGTCGGTCCGGAACGAAAGACCGACTTTTTTGGGAAGTCTGGACCGAAGACCGACCCGGACCGAAACCTAACGGTCCGGTCCAGACCCGTCGGGTTTCGGTCCGGACCGAAAAAACCGACTCCTTCCCCAATAAATCAAGTAGAAAATACATTTTAGTGAAATATACAAATTGGGTCCGAAATATATTAAGTTTTCATATTTAATATATTAACGTTTATGTCATGTGTTTGTCGGATCAATTTAGTTAACTCTAATCTTCCCGATGAATCAAAATTAGTGCACTCCATTTGATATCTTATTTATATAAATATTTCTTTGTTATTATAAAATTTTTAGTCAAATATGAATTTCATAACGTGTTTAGTCGGCGTAGTCGGCGTGTAGTCGCAATAAGGGATAAATATTGAAAGTTTAGGTTAGGTTAAAATTGAATTGAACCGACATAAACCGATTTAATTAATCGGTTCGGGTTTATAATTAATTAATTATATTGTATAATAAATTATTATATTTAATTAATCGGTTCAGTCGGTCCGGACCGACAATCCGACGGATTTGGACCGGACCGGACCGAACCGAAACCCGAAAATTCTGAATTCCAGGACCGAGGACCGACCCGTATCGGTCTCGGTCCAGACTGACCCGACAAAAATCAGTCCGGTTCGGGTCGGTCTGGCGGTCTCGTCGAGAATGTGCATCCCTAAACGGGACTCCCCTGTTGTCTATATAACTGACTGCAGATATCTGAATGTAATCACACTCTCATTTCTTCTTTGCTATTAATACTCGAAAAGAAAGTTAATCAATCATACAAATGGCACAAGAACTGGCGATTGGAATCGATCTCGGAACAAGCTACTCTTGTGTCGGAGTGTGGGAGCACGGCCGCGTTGAGATCATTACAAATGAGCTGGGGAACAGAATCACTTCGTCTTATGTGGCCTTTAAAGATATGGAGAGGCTTATTGGTGCTGCTGCTAAGAGCCAGGTCGCCATAAATTCCACAAACACAGTGTTTGGTAAATATTCCATTTTATGTTTGATATTCATCTTCTCTAATCCTTGATACCATGTGATAACTTTTATGGTTGTCTGTTAACTGTTTGCTTATGCAGATGCCAAGAGGTTGATTGGAAGGAGTTTTAGTGATGTCTCAGTACAGAATGACATAAAGTTGTGGCCTTTCAAAGTCATCGAAGGGCCGGCCGATAGGCCAATGATTGTGGTTGACTATAAGGGTGACAAGAAGGAATTTACAGCTGAGGAGATCTCATCCATGATTCTCATAAAGATGCGTCAGATTGCAGAAACTTATCTTGGCTCGAGCGTCAAGAATGCAGTGGTGACAGTTCCGGCTCACTTCAATCAGTCTCAGCGTCAGGCCACCAAAGATGCAGGACTAATTGCTGGACTTAATGTGTTAAGAATTATCAATGAGCCAACTGCTGCTGCCATTGCGTATGGTTTAAACAAAAATGCCACCAGCGTCGGGGAAAAGAATGTACTTATCTTCGACCTTGGTGGCGGTACGTTTGATGTGTCCTTATTGACTATTGACGAGGGTATTTTTGAGGTTAAGGCAACTGCTGGTGATACTTATCTTGGAGGTGAGGATTTCACCAATAGATTGGTGAATCACTTTATACACGATTTTAAGCGGAAGCACATGAAAGACATCACTGATCATCCCAGACCCGTAACGAGGTTGAGGACATCATGTGAAAATGCAAAGAGGATTCTCTCATCCAACGACGAAACCACCATTGAAATCGACTGCCTGTACGAGGGTGTTGACTTGTTTTCGAGCATCACTCGTGCTACATTTGAAGAAATTAATATGGACTTATTTGAAAAGTGCATAGAAATAGTTAGAGAATGCCTAAGAGATGCCAAGGTAGACCGAAGCTGTGTCCATGATGTTGTGCTTGTTGGTGGCTCAACTAGAATTCCAAAAGTCCAGCAGTTGCTTCAAGATTTCTTTAATGGAAAGGAGCTGTGGAAATGCATTAACCCAGATGAGGCTGTTGCTTATGGAGCTACAGTTGAAGCTGCTATTGTGAATGGCGAAAAGAATAGGAAGATCCAAGACGTGTTATTGTTGGATATCACCTCTCATTCCCTCGGTCTTGAAAACTCCAGTGGATACATGAATGTTTTGATCCCGCGTCAGGTTAACATACCCAAGTTTGAGCAGATTGACTACTCAACCGAGTCTGACAACCAATCTGATGTATTGATCCGAGTGTACGAAGGCGAGAGACTTTGGACAAAACATAATCACTTGGTTGGTGAGTTCAAGCTCTGTGGCATTACACCAGCTCCTAAAGGTGTTCCTAAGATCAAAGTCAGTTTTGAGTTCGATGTCAATGGTATGTTGAGTGTGTCTGCTGAAGAAAATACCAACGGCCAGAAGAACATACTTGTGGTCAGTAGTGTTAAGGGAAGACTTTCAGAAGAAGACATTGAGAAGATGATCGAGGAGGCAAAGGTGTATAAAACAGACGACAAGGAGCGCAAGAAGACGCTGGACATGAAGAATGCTTTGGAGAAATACACAAACAAAATGAAGAATGCCATCAAAGATGAGAAGATGAGTTCCAATTTGCGCGATGATGCTGAGAGGAAGAAGATTGATGATGCAGTTGAGGATACCCTCTGCTGGATCAAATGTAACGAGCTGGCTGACATTGATGAGTATGTAGAGAAGTTGATAGATTTGGAGAACATCTGCTCCCGGTTGTATTGATGCCTCTAGAGATATTGACATGGCCAAAAACTCCATGTCATGTCAAAAGGGATCATCAATACAATTCACCATCTTCTCTGATCGATAGTTTTTCCTAAAATCTTGTATTCCATCTTATGTAACCTTTGCGATCAATAATGTTGTTTCGAAGATAAAATACAAATAAACCGGCACGCCACATGGGTAGTTTTGGCAAGGGTTTAGTGATTTTAACTGAGATTGAAAATAAATAATTTTATTAGTATGTTAACCAAATTATATCTTAGGTACAATACTCATTTTTACAGTTAGTTTGAATGGGATTTTAACCCGTGCAACGTTTCTATATGATACAAACATCACAACAACATAATTTTGACATTATTTACTATAATACTTTCGAGAAAACTTCGCATTTTAGATCGTTGCAAAGTGATATTGCAGATCTGAATTCTTTTATATGATGATAAAAATCTAATATTTATATTTTTAACAAAAAATATTTATTTTTATTCCAACATTAGTGTACGTGGATTTTGAAAAATGCTTACTCCAAACATAAATAATGTCAATAGCAAAGCCCAAGAATTTAAGAACCCGCCGAAAATTTGATTTTAATATGCAGTGACAAAAGTAGCGACAGAATCCTGCGGTCTTATTCACGGCGGTCAAATTTGCTATTCCCTCCGTTTCATTATGAATGTCTCATTTACTTTTTTGATGCTTCAAAATGATCTTTTCATTTCTTAAAATAAAAACTTTTTTACCTCTATTTTTACACAATCTTTCATACTTTTTATCCCACTCATTTTCTTTCTTATTTTTTAGTACCTCACATTTTTCAATTTTTTTAAAAACCATGAAAATTTTCAAATGAAACACTCAAAATGGGACGGAGAGAATACTACTCCCTCCGTCCCAATTTGAGTGACCCATTTGAGAACTTTCACGGTTTTTAAGAAAATTGAAAAATGTGAGATAAAAAGTAAGAAAGAGAATGAGTGGGATAAAAAGTATGAAAGAGAGTGTAAATGTATAGGTAAAAATGTTTCTATTTTAGGAAATGGGAAGATCATTTTGGGATATCCAAAAAGGAAATGAGACACTCATAATGGGACGGAGGGAGTACTACTACAGCCGCCTCCATCTTCTGCAACACGCAAAACCCTAATCCGAACAACATGGAGAAAACTTAATAAACAACCAATCTGTATCGAAAAAATAAAAATAAACAACTAATCATTCAATCCCAGTGGTTCATTCCGCATCTCGTCATCCAACGGTACATCGCCGTTCAAACCTTCAGATCCAAAACTTTAATCTATAAATTCATCTCCTTCTCCAACTTCTCGCTTCCTCACTTCCTCCAAACCCTAGCGGCCTGTAGATCTCTCTGCTCGCTATTTTCTATCTAAAGTTTTGATTTTTAAGCGAGGGAGAGATCATGTCTGGGAAAGGAGAGGGTCCTGCTATTGGAATCGATCTCGGAACTACTTACTCTTGCGTCGGTGTCTGGCAGCATGACAGAGTTGAGATCATTGCTAATGATCAAGGGAACAGGACTACACCGTCTTATGTAGGGTTTACTGATTCTGAGAGGTTGATTGGTGATGCTGCTAAGAACCAGGTCGCTATGAACCCGATCAACACCGTCTTCGGTAAGTCATCCATTTGATCCGACTTTGATCTTATCTAGTTGTATTCAACTCTATTTAGTAGATCTCTAGATTTCGAAAGTTGTTGAATTTATTTGAACCCGTTGACTCAGATCTGTTTATTTTAGTGAGAGTTGGAGTATGCTGTTTTAAGATCTGAATTGATGTTTGATGAGATTGTAAATTGTAGATTGAGCTTTATGTGGTTGTAGTTAGTGGCATTGATTGTGAGATTATTGAGTGCAGATGCGAAGAGGTTGATTGGAAGGAGATTCAGTGATGCCCCTGTGCAGGGTGACATGAAGTTGTGGCCTTTTAAGATCATTCCAGGGCCAGCTGATAAGCCTATGATTGTGGTTGACTATAAGGGTGAGGAGAAGCAGTTTGCTGCTGAGGAGATCTCATCTATGGTTCTTATCAAGATGCGTGAGATTGCTGAGGCTTTTCTAGGTGTCACTATTAAGAATGCTGTTGTGACAGTGCCAGCGTATTTCAATGACTCGCAGCGTCAAGCTACTAAGGATGCTGGTGTTATTGCTGGGCTTAATGTGATGAGAATCATTAATGAGCCGACTGCTGCTGCCATTGCTTACGGGCTTGACAAGAAGGCGACTAGTGTTGGTGAGAAGAATGTGCTTATCTTTGATCTTGGTGGTGGTACTTTTGATGTGTCTGCTTACGATTGAGGAGGGTATTTTTGAGGTTAAGGCAACTGCTGGTGATACTCATCTTGGTGGTGAGGATTTTGACAACCGAATGGTGAACCACTTTGTCAGGAGTTTAAGAGAAAGCACAAGAAGGATATCACTGGTAATCCCAGAGCCTTGAGAAGGTTGAGGACATCTTGTGAAAGGGCGAAAAGGACTCTGTCATCCACTGCTCAGACCACCATTGAGATTGACTCCTTGTATGAAGGTGTTGACTTTTACTCGACCATCACTCGTGCTAGGTTTGAGGAGCTGAACATGGACTTGTTCAGGAAATGTATGGAGCCGGTTGAGAAGTGTCTGAGAGATGCCAAGATGGATAAGAGCACTGTCCACGATGTTGTGCTTGTTGGAGGTTCTACTAGAATTCCCAAGGTTCAGCAGCTACTTCAAGATTTCTTCAATGGGAAGGAGCTTTGCAAGAGCATTAACCCGGATGAGGCTGTTGCCTACGGAGCTGCGGTTCAGGCTGCTATCTTGAGTGGCGAGGGAAATGAGAAGGTTCAGGACCTTCTGTTGTTGGATGTCACTCCTCTTTCCCTTGGTCTTGAAACTGCCGGAGGTGTCATGACTGTTTTGATCCAACGTAACACTACCATTCCCACCAAGAAGGAGCAAGTCTTCTCCACCTACTCTGACAACCAGCCTGGTGTGCTGATCCAAGTGTACGAGGGTGAGAGAACCAGGACTAGGGACAACAACATGCTCGGTAAGTTTGAGCTCTCTGGCATTCCACCAGCACCCCGAGGTGTTCCCCAGATCACTGTCTGCTTTGACATTGATGCCAACGGTATCCTGAATGTCTCTGCTGAGGACAAGACCACTGGTCAGAAGAGCAAGATCACCATCACCAATGACAAGGGAAGGCTTTCCAAGGAAGATATTGAGAAGATGGTCCAGGAGGCAGAGAAGTACAAGTCAGAAGATGAGGAACACAAGAAGAAGGTGGAGGCAAAGAATGCTTTGGAGAACTACTCTTACAACATGAGGAACACAATCAAGGATGAAAAGATCGGTGAGAAGTTGCCATCTGATGATAAGAAGAAAATCGAGAATGCTATTGACGGAGCCATAGAATGGCTTGAGGCCAACCAGCTTGCTGAAGCTGATGAGTTTGAAGACAAGTTGAAGAGTTGGAGACAATCTGCAACCCCATCATTGCCAAGATGTACCAAGGAGCTGGAGGTGGTCCTGGTGCTGACATGGATGACGATGCTCCTCCATCCTCTGCTGGAGGCCCTGGCCCTAAGATTGAGGAAGTCGACTAAGCTTCGAGAATTCTGGGACTTGCTATGTTCTTTGTTTATCTAGGTGCAAATCACACTTGAACCCTTATTTTGTATTTTGATTTGTAACTCTGTTACTTTCTGTTTTGCTACTTTTTTCCATTTATGAAAGCTGTCTTTGCACCATACCAAAGATTCTTAATTGTTGATGGCTTCAACTTCCATAGTTTAAGAGCTACTGAAAGCTTTAGTTCTTTTATATTTTGCATGTACTTGCTGTCTTCCTTCGGGTCCATATGTTAATATGATGGAAGAACATTCAAACGCACAAACCAAATTAGAAAAGAGAGCGAATGCCATGAAAAGAGGGGATGGGGAGTAGCTGTAAACTGTCTGTCCTGAATTTTTTTCTTGTTTCTAAAATTTCAAATGCCATTGTCAATCACAAAGCTGTTCCATCCACTTTTGATTAGCTTTCCCATGTAGAAGTGAAGTGGTGGTAGTCTAACGATGATATTCCTCGCATTCTATCATTATGAGATTCATGCAAACAGAGTCTATAAGACCTGTCAAAAGAGCCCACTACTCATTATCAGTCCATGGGATCGGCTCATTTACGATCCACCACTAACTCTACGATCCTTGCAACCCAGCTATCCGACCGTTGGATCAATTTGATTTAATGGTCCATAATATGTACTTTTACAGTTTTTGTCGTTTTGTACAAATAGTTTGTCGTATAGCGAAATGCATAAATACAAATGAAAGGTGCATACAACTAGTCTAAAAGTGTAAATAGCAGAGAATCAAAATGCACTTGTACCTTGGGGTCGTAAAGAAACCGAACCCATCATATATGTTATCCGTAAGTGAAGCATTTAGAAGAGGATATCCATTAATGTCCATTTAACTTTTTTTCTTTTTTGCAAATATAAATAATTGATATTGAATTCAAAGGTATGTGCACGATCAAATTATTCCTTTATTCAAAATATTTTAACGTTATACAAATTAGTGATTGTTTAATGAATATGCAAGGTATGAGATTTTTATATAAAATTAAATATATCAACATGTAATAATACAAAAGTAAATATATATATATATATATATATATTTATAATATTGCATAATAGTAAAATATTAAAATTTTAAAACTCGAACCCTTCAAATTTATGTCAAACAAGTTTAAATGAAATTAAATGTATACAGAATAATCAGATGTTTAATGATTAATCGGCGTAAATGAGTAAAAGGGTTTTAATGATTACATGGCAAAATCGGTGTAAATGGACAAAAAGACAGCAAACGGTAAACGGATAAATGGGTGAGTCGTTACCTGCCCTCCTTTGACACGTCCAGCTATATTAATCAACTGTCATATGGGTCTTCAAAACCTCTGCATTTTGCCATCCACATCATACTCACACCGTGGTGCATTATCTTGATAACCCATGAAAACCCCTTCTCAAACAAAATTACCCCTTCAAGATGTCAATGCTCAGAAGAGCACCAAGAATGTGCATTCATTCTTCAACTTTATAAATTCGTATTGACGTAGGAAACCTAGAAAACAAATTGTTGTTCAAGCAGAGTATCAGTATTTGAAGCACAAATCCCCTAAGGATATCTTAACCTAGGACTTACGCAACATGAGCTGGATGGAGTAGTTTTGAGTTTAACTACAAACAAAGATACGAGTGTGGGATTCGATCCCTCGACCAGGAAAATGTTATGAATTTATTCCCTCTCATAGTTTTACTCTAATGTCCCACATCGTTTGGCTACAGAAAAACAATATGTATATAATTGAATGTGAAGAGCTAAGCGTGTCCCTTCGGGGACATCCGATAAAATTGGAACGATACAGAGAAGATTAGCATGGCCCCTGCGCAAGGATGACACGCACAAATCGAGAAATGGTCCAAATTTTTTTGTCATTTTCCTGAGTGCACATAGTTTCTATCTAAATTTGTTGGATTTCATTTTCTGAAGTTGCATCTTACAAAACGTCTTAGGTTATAGACATGGTCTTTGTTTACCACGTAGCAAATCCATGTGATTATGAAAACTTATTATACACATAAGTAATGTGTAACATGTTAGTTATTGCAAACAAATTATCAAACAGGATTCTAGCATGAATCATTAGTCTCTTTCCAGCACAATAGATAGCAAATTTTTACCAAGTAAAGAATGTGATCAGATGAATTTCATATATTGGATTTTAACACCATTGGCATATGCAGATCTCTGATGATTCAATTTCACACACTATCTGCATTTTCTATAGTTTTGTTGTAACACAATTCATTGGTCTCAGAACAGAGACAAACATCTTGAAATGTTTTTGTAGTATATAGTTTCTTTCGTTTTCGCTATGCCAGTGTTCTATACAATGAGTGCAGTTCCTTTGAGATTTATCTGCATTTTTAAAATTAATGTGTGCATATTTTGACCGACGTTTATGCACTTTGACTTTTTCGAATAAAGACAAAAATGAAAAAGCAAGATTTTGGACCGTTGGATCATTTGATCCAACAGTGCTTTACCTGGGTCTCAAATGAGCTTTTCTCTCTATACAAATATAGATTGTATTGGTGTACTAAACCCTCTTTAAAAAAATTTAATATTCTTTTTCACATTTACGATTCAATACAAGAATAATGAAACCTTTAAAGTATGATTTACCATATCTTATATTTGTATTGTTTTTATAAATAGAAAAATATATAGTAAAGTTAAGTTTATACCTGAGAATTTATTAAATAAAACACACGGACATAAGATAGGACGCAGTGATGGGCTTTCGAAAATGACTTGTGTTTGATTATTTGTTCTTAGGATCTATTTTAGGACCGAACTTAAAGGCAAGGTCGAACATTAATCCAAACGAGGACCGATTATCTATCGAGATCTAGGGCTAAATGATAAGGCCTACTTGTCTAGACGAGGGTTATTGATTTGGGATGAGCTGAACACCATTTGAACATGAATGAAGTCAAATTAGGGTTAGTGATGTTGTTATACTTCACTGTCGAAATTAAATTTAAATTATAGTCGACTAAATCAAATTATCGATTAATTTATCGCCAAAATGATGATTTGATATCACAATTTAACAATTGAGGAGCACTAAGTGACCCTTAATTATTAGACAAATATGTGAGGTTGAAGTATAACATCTGCTTTGCCTAAAATATCAATGTATAAAAAGAGCAGCAGTCTGCTTATCCATGCGGTTGTTTAGGTTCCGTTCCGTAAAATGACGTTTTTAATTGCATCTCATTCAGGTATAATTATAAAGCATCAATGTGTCCATGTTCTTGAATCTTCCCCCAGCTGTTTGAGTGATCCCAATCCCCAATGGTCCTGCACCGCAATGCAATCTCTAAACAGCACTTTCTGGACGTGGACCATACACAACGGCTTCCATAAACAACATATAAATATATAAAAACAACAAAATGATTGAGTTTGAGTTAGTAATTACTTTTAAGAAAATCATCATGTGCAAATATGTAGCGGATAACGTTAACAATTGCACACCTACGACTACAGACTTATTGACTGCCAGCTGGTACGAAATCAGATGATAACCGTGAAAGAGATTTCTTGACACGTGGTGACCTCTACGCCCACGTAAGACATAACGGTAACAATCGAAGAAGACGACAAGCCCAAAACATTGAAATATGAGAAATGAAAGCTCTTACGACGTGGCGTCCTTTTATTGGTTTTTTTCATTTTGCACGACCCAGCTAACGGTCGGCGATTTTGGTCGGTTTTAATTTATATTTTGGTGGGACTTGATAGAGATGATTTGCCTGATGAGAATAATAAGTAGGCTTGGCTTAGCTGCACTTAATCATATGCTTGAGATTTAAATAATGGAATGTGATAAGGCTAATCTTGATTAGGAATTGTAGCACATGTGATAATCACCGGAGTGATAATGTACAAAAGGTGCATACACCTAATCAGTCCGGAGAATTATCATTAATGATTGATTACATTTGTTTGTTTACGAGTAGCACTGTAGTTGTATGTTGTCTTAGGGTTGTCATGTTTTGACGACCATTGCATCAGTATTGAAGGAAGGGGGTTTTGGTTTCGAATTATTGAATGGTTCGTTCTTAGGTAATTGGCAAACTAAATTTTGAGTTTTGGGAGACAAGTTGTGCATGCAAGAGTTTGAAACTTCAGATTTTTGGAACTAAATGTTCAGTACGACCCATCACGGTAAGTTCAGTTTGCAAAAGGCGGAGTCAAAAGTACTATCATCGGAATCAATTTGAGGTCGATCCTGATGGAGGCAGGATAGGGGTTCTGCGGGCTAGCATAAAAGGAAATAATATAATTGACTTGAAAATGGAAATCAATGGACAAGATGATTTTCTTCTGTCTCACAAAATTTTGATGGTTCTCCTGAAATCCATTATGTAGAAGTGAGTTCAAATATAAGGTTTTGCAGATAAGGACAATCTCAAATTAACTTCTAAAATAGTCTAGCTAGTATGGATCTCTACAAATCTCTCTTTTTTAAGGTAAAATTATCTTTTGTTTTATAAAAGACTTTCGTGTACGAATTTTTTACCAAATAAACACAACTATATTATATTATCTTCATTATATTGTTTGTTTGATATCTCATTTGTAATTGTCTTGCACTTAATAATAAGATTAAATGCACTTTAAATACTCGTGATCATTTACGAAATTACCTTAGTATTTTTCGTTAAATAGTTGTACTTTAAAAAAAATGTGTTCAAAAATTCCAAAACAATACCTAAAATGGCAAAAGTTATAATATTTAGGTAAGTTACCGAGAAATATTTTGAAACCCACTTTTTTAAACAAATTACAATGCTCAGTGAAAATAATACAGTAATATTTTAAAACCTAAATTGTTATGCAAGTCAAATTTACTAAATTATACATTTTCAAGTAAAGATCTAAATAAAAAATCATAAAAATTGTTTTTGGGACGCAATATTAATGGAGAGGGCGTATCTGGTGGGTTTGGTACTGTTTGGTGAGTCTGTGAGTCCAGATCTGGACCTCACATCTGATTAATAGAAAGCTCTGTATTGTGACACGTGTCTGATGGGTTTAAATTTAGTTTGGTTAGGAATGAATTGGGGGTTAAGCTGCTGAGGGTAGTTAGGTTATTAAGTGAGAGGCTCCTTTCTGTCACTTCTCACCTCTCACATATTTGCTGGCACTTCTCACCTCTCACATATTCGCGATGGACCTAAGCTCACTACACCTCCAAACCACCAGATCCAATCTGATCGAATCTCGATGGGCTTCACAACCTCCAATCCGAACAAGCCGCTCAAATTCCTCATCTACGGCCGTACAGGCTGGATCGGCGGACTCCTCGGCTCGCTTTGCAAAGCTCAAAACATCGATTTTGAATACGGCAACGGACGTCTTCAAGAGCGATCCTCTCTGATAGCCGACATCGAATGTTGTGAATTGAAGTGGGTGTTGGAGTTTTAGAATATTTTTACTTAATTCTTGTGTTTAGGGTTTGGTCTGAAACTAAGTCATTGGTTTCAAGGTTGCACCTTTTAGGCTATGTCTTTGTGTTGTCAAATAAGATATTTTATGTTCTTGTTGATTAGGTGAGGTGAATCCAATGGAGGGTAACAAACAGAAGAAGGCAGGGGCTGATGCGCAGAACCGCAGGGCTCTTGGAGATATTGGAAATCTTGTGACAATCAGGGGACTTGATGGAAACCTGCCTAATCGCCCGGTAACAAGGTGAAATGAATCTCTTCTTTCATGATTGCTAATTTATGAGTTATGGATTATAATTGCTAAATTGGTTGTTATTGGTTTTCTGCAGGGGTTTTGTGCACAGCTTATTGCAAAGGCTGAAGCTAAAGCTGCTGCTGAGAAAAAGGTGAGTACTTTGAAACATGGGAAATTCGAGCAAAGAAAGGATGTTTTTGACATTGTCTCATTTTGGGCATTTTCTTAATTTGCAGAAGCTCTTGAATGTTGTTGCTGCTAATAATGTGCCTGTGATGGCTGCACAAAGTAAAGTCACTGTTAAGCCAAAGCCCGAGGTTGTTATTGATATAAGCCCTGATACTGAAGAAAGACTCTGATGAATGGAAATCTTCTCAAGCAAAGAGATGAAGGATGCTGCAATTTGATTCAGGTATGCTGACAACTGATCGAATTTGAGTGAAATGGATGTTTTACGAATTGTGTTTGTTCAGTCATTTGATTTATGTAGTGCTGAATTTGAGTTAGAAATTTGATTATTGAGTGTGTTCTGATTTGTGTTGCATTTTGGTGTTGCATTTTATTGTTGCATTTTGGTGTTGCATTTTGGTGTTGCATTCATGGTTATCTGTTTGTATGAAATTGTGTATATAATTGCATTTTGTTGCATTCAGTGTTTACTATTTGAGGAGTATGAGCTTCGCTGGGCCTTCAGTTGCTTTTGGTAAGTTTTATGCATCTTTGTATCGTAAACATAGAACTCATTTTTTCCTTCTTATATCTTGGTTGGTTAATGAGATTTTATAATTTATTTGTGTCCATATAGGTGGCAGGAATGCGGGACGAGCTGAGTTTGGAAAGATACATGTAATGATCGATCAATATGGCTCATTCATTCATGCATGTAATGTGTCTTGTACACTTTTCATATGTTTTAGGTTCCGGATCTGGTTGTAGCGTGAAATTAATTTGTAATTTGTTTTTGATTGATGCATTTTGATTGCATTTGTTAGATCATAATTTGTAATTTGATTACTGCGAAGCTTGGTACAAGAAAATCAATTTGTAATTTGTAATTGCATTTGTTAGATCATACTGAAAACATTAATGCGAAGCCGGGTGAAAGCAATATGTTAGATCATGCTGATGCATTTTGATTTTGCATTTGTAATTTGCATTTTATAGTTGCATTTTCAATTTGTATATTCGAAAGGGAATCAATTAATGCAACTTTAAAATGCAACTGCAAAATGCAAGATCAAAATGCATGTGTGAAATGCACAAGTGAAAATGCAACAATGAAAAGCGATAACTAAACAAATTGAATTTCATTCAACATGGCGTACAATCAGCACATTGCTCCAACGTCCACACCACTAACCTTAAACCCTAAAACCTTAAATCTTAAATCCTAAACTTTAAATCCTAAATCCTAAACCTTAAATCATAAACCTTAAACCCTAAAGCAACCCTAACACAAATGGGAATCCCCCTGCTGTATAGGTTCGGTAGAAATAGAACTCCGCCTCAATTGACTGAAAAATTTGTTCATGCTTGGAGGTTAATGCAAGTGAACGATGCAACTACTAAATGCAACTACTAAATGCAACTACAAAATGCAACTACAAAATGCAAGACACAAAATGCACATGTAAGGTGCAACAACTAAATGCACATTCAAGACAGAAATGCATATGTGAAGTGCGACAGTGAAATGCGATGTCAAACAAACTGAATTTCATTCAGCAGGGCAAACAATCAGCACATTGCTCAGAACGGTCATCTGGGGGCGCGATCCCAATACAGTTTCACATTCATTCCGACCTAAACCATGATTTGCGGGCAACCCATCTCTTGTATGATACCTTGCAAAACCTTAAAGCCCTTAAGAAGCATTTTCTTCATTATCCATTGTATGCTTAAAATGGGTACGAGTTTGAATAGTAGGGAAGTAGAATCGGTGGAAAACGGATGAGTAGTACAATGGTTGAAGGTGATAATTTGGTTGGAATAAAAAAATGGTCGAAATGATTTGGTGTAAGTTCAAAAATGGTTAAAAACTTAAGATGAAGAAAATAGTGAAAATGATACTCCCTCCGTCCCCAATTGTTTGTCCAAAAACAAGTATTTCACGGTTTTTAAGAAACGAAAAAATAGATAATGTGTGGTTGTGAATGAGTTGTTTAGATAAATATGGATAAAAAGATAAAATGTGTGGTTGAGAATGATTGAAAGTGGACAAACATTAGGGGACGCCAAAAAAGGAAAGTGGACAAACATTATGGGACAGAGGGAGTAACATTTGGGAGGGAAGGGGCTAAGGAGAGAGAATATGAGAGAATGTGAGGAAAGTACAATGCATTTAATGCAACATCAAAACTTACAATCAATACAATTAATGCAACTAATTGGTACAATAACCTAACTATGCCTAAAGTACCCCTAGTTGGATGAAGAAAGTTGGAATAAGTGGGGAGTGAGTGGGGCACGTGGCTTCATCTCCTTAATTCAATCAAGGGGTGAGATTAGGACTCATGGATCCACCAAATAGTAGTGGATCCACCAGAGTAAATCTCTATTAATGGATAGCTACAACTAGACAAACATATCGTTCAATAACGTCCTTCATTTGGGGTTACATTCCTATTATAGGCTTATAGGCCTCATTAAAGTTAAAGTTCAAGAAGCATGGAGTTTGTTTGGATGGGCAAATGTCCTTGTATCGTGCATGAAGATGGAATCGGAGATAGGGGGTGAAAGCCTAGGTTTCAAGTTTCACCAATTCAGTGTTAGGAGTTAGGATTAAATTGAGACTCGTCTAATAATTTGAAATATTGAGATTCTTATTTTTAATTATTGGATCTTTTCATTTCTTTTCTATGGAGAAGATAGGGTGCAGTTCCATTGTAACTTAGAGCGTGCATCTAATGGTTGCAAATGTATATATGTAAAAGCAGATGCTAGGACAAATGCATATGTCGAATTTAATTTTAAATAAATCATTAAACGACTATGAATTTACAAATTCAGCCGTCCATTTAATATAAAATTAACTTCTATCTTCACCGATAAGTTAATAAAATAAAAATGGTAAGTCACTCCATTTCATAAAAAATATTTTATTCTTTTAAATTTATATTAATTTGTTGATATTTGTATGCTGAGTGAGGTTCTAGGAGGATCAATAAATATATGTGAAACGGTGAGACATGATCTAAACTGTTGATTACTAATAATCCAACGGATGAGATTTGATTCAAAAAAGTAACCGTCAATATCAACCGCTAGGGTTTTTTGCAAATCCAACCGTCCATTATATAAAAACCAACTTTAATCTCAATCACATTTTAAGTTAATCCAACGATTGATATTAAGTTCTTCTATCTCATCTTAACTCTTTATTTCGCTTGAAATTTACCCTTTGTATGCTTAAATTTTGTTTAGAATTGAGTAATACTCGTATTCTGGCATGGGCAGCAAGCCAGCAATAATGCACTCACCTCACTTCACTCCACTCCACATTCTCGAATTTTCAATAATTTCAAATCAGCCCCACATTTATCTTTAAATACCACCCCAATCCTTTCCACTCCACACATTCATTTTTCTGCATCATCAGAATACAGAGCACTCTGTTTCACTTCCATCAAAAATGACGAAAGGAGGCGAAGTAGCAGAGCAAGGCTCCTTCTCCGCCAAAGACTACCACGACCCACCTCCCGCGCCTCTCTTCGACGCTGCTGAGCTCACCAAATGGTCCTTCTACAGAGCCATAATCGCTGAGTTCATCGCTACCCTCCTCTTCCTTTACATCACTGTTCTCACTGTCATCGGCTACAAACACCAAGCCGACTCTTCCCCTGATGATCCATGCGCTGGCGTCGGTATCCTCGGTATCGCTTGGGCCTTTGGCGGCATGATCTTCGTCCTCGTTTACTGCACCGCCGGTATCTCAGGTCCGTCATATCAAATCAAACCTCTCTCATGCTGTGTTTCAGCTCAAGTTTGCTCCTTTATTATGTTAAATTTTTGTAGTGCTCTGTTTTATTCTGAATCTGCTCTGTTTTGTGTTCTGTTTTTGGTTAATTAGGTGGACACATCAACCCAGCAGTGACATTCGGGCTGCTTCTAGCAAGAAAAGTGTCTCTGATCAGAGCGATTCTGTACATGATAGCTCAGTGTCTGGGAGCAATGGCCGGAGTTGGGTTGGTGAAGGCGTTTCAGAAGTCGTACTACACCAGGTACGGTGGAGGAGCCAACATGCTCAACGATGGTTACAACATCGGTGTCGGATTAGGTGCTGAGATCATCGGAACATTCGTGCTTGTCTACACCGTCTTCTCCGCTACTGACCCAAAACGCAGCGCCAGAGATTCTCACGTTCCTGTAAGATCTCTTCTCTCAGCCTCTCCTTTTGTTTTACTTTGACCTTCTATTATTAGCCTACCTATTCAATTGAACCGGTCTATCAAGTTGAATTGATACATTTTTCGGTTCAATTTCGGTTTAATATATGTCGGCTCAATTTGCATGCGTTTACAGGTACTGGCGCCACTGCCAATTGGATTTGCTGTGTTCATGGTTCACTTGGCGACCATTCCGATCACCGGAACTGGAATTAACCCGGCAAGGAGTCTCGGTGCAGCAGTCATTTACAACCAGGAAAAGCGTGGGATGACCAATGGATATTCTGGGTTGGACCCTTTGTTGGTGCAGCTATCGCGGCATTCTACCATCAGTTCATCTTAAGGGCAGGAGCCGTGAAGGCGCTCGGATCGTTCAGGAGCAGCACCCGTGTCTGATTTCATGAAACAAGTTGATTCTAGTTTGTGGGTTTTATTAATTTTCGTTGGTTTAAGGTTTTTTTCCATAGTTAAAGAGAAATTTGTGTATGAATTTGAATCTTTAATGTGAACTTAATCTTTGTTAATATTGTCAATTTGCATGTTGGTCTAATCCTTTTTTCCAACTTTCTATGGATGTGGAGATGAACCAGCTAAGCTTTGCCTACTAGCACTTGTTGATGTTGTTGCATTATTGCAAATGAATGGGTGGTTGGTTGGATGTGTGTCTGGTTTTGTTTGTAGCTGTGGACTGTTGCATTGTTTGTTGTTGTCAGATTAGAAAAGGAGAAAGTCACATGCTATAACTTTCTCTTTGCCTCCCTACTTTTGATGGCTGCTCGACGCATACAAAGAAAGAAACACTTGTCATTTTGTTCATTCGGTACACTACGCTACATTCAATTCATTTGTCCAACGGTAATCGACTTTCCAGAATGTGTAAATGATGTTACTCGAGATGTGTCGGATGCCACTTGGAGTGGTGAAATTTTGTTCATAAACTCCTCAACGTCATGAATTCTATATCCATTGAAATCGTAACGCATACAGTGTGATATAAAAGATGTGTCTTAACACTAGACATGTCACACTAACTTTGAACCTTAATTATGGTGGCCATATCTTGTCCTACACTTTGATGACACACTCAATCCTATCAAGAACACAAAAATTGTCCAAACACATGGATGATCATGTTCATTACAAGTCTCTTTCTTTGTTTTATGAACATTGAATCCGACTGGTGCCTTTAGGCTTGCAGTAACTCAAACAAGGCCCTATGGGATACTTAATTGGACAATATTAGTTGGGCCTTCACCTAGAATCCAATGTTTTAGAACCAAAGTTAGTATGTATGGGCTGAGTTCATTAGAGCGCCTTAATCATCCAATCCAACTTAATTTCATTGGATACTAAACATTTTTACTAATTAATTTTTAATAAACTTTGAACCAAAATACTATACATTTTTATGAGTTTTTTTACTAATATTCAAATAAAAAATATTCAATAATTATGAAAAAGGAAATCATCTTGATTTCTATTCATCCAACGGTTTATATTGATAATGGTCAAACTCAACCGCCCATGTATCTTTCAAATTCAGCCACCTATTTTAATTAAAATCAATTTAATTTTAATCGTTAGATTAATCGAAACCAACCGTTGAGATGATGTCCCCACGTCTTACAAAAAATTAATGTTTTTCTAGATCCTAGTTCATTATTTAAATAAAAATTAATTTAATATCAATAATTTTAACAAATTTAATGGTGGTTTGAAAAATCAACGAAATTGTTGGACTTGGATTTCAAATCCAGCCAATATTTACAATTTGAATTTCAAATTACAATCTAAAAACGACGTAGTTTTGTTTCATTATAACTCAAAACGACGTTGTTTTACGAAAACCCAGATTCTAAATTTTTGAACTCTTTATAAAACGATGTAGTTTTGATATTCATTAGTTTAAAACGAAGTCACTTTGTTTATGGATGTAAACTGTTGTAGGTAGTACATGATCTCATTTCGTTTATATTGGTGATTTTCTGTAAATTCAATTTTTTTGATAGATTTTTGGAAAATATACTATTATTAGGGTGGTTTAAGGTAAAAAAGTGCAATTTATTAAATTTTAAACATGAAAAATAGATTTTAAACAGGTTATATTTATTTAATTTATATATTTAAATTATTTACTCGCTAATAAAATAAAGACACAAACAATATAAAATAGGAACAATATCTTCCTATATATAAAGTGTAAGGGGTTGAATTGACGGTTTCTTTTGAAGCCACTATTCAACTTCCTAATTTACCCATACTTAAATAGATAATTACATATATTTGATATTTTGATATTACTTTTTTATAAATTATGCTAAATAAAAAATATAAAAACTTAATTATCTGCGCATATTTATGTACTGAACTACTATCTCTACTATATTTAAAGCGTAAGAGATGGAATTGACGGTTTCTTTTGAAGCCACAATTCACATCCCTAATATAACCTTATTTAATTTAATAATTACAAATGATACCGTTACATAATTATTATATGAATTTATACCCTAAATATTCAAATCAATTCACAAATTATATGCACATTATAATGTGCACCAAATTACTAGTTGTCTATAAAGCCTAAGTGGTTGAATTGACGGTTTCTTTTGAAGTCACAATTTAACTTCCCAATTTACCCCTAATTCACTACACAATTACATATTCAATCTTTTAATGATACATTTTTTATAAATAATATTGAAATTTAATATATGAAAATTTAATTATGTGCACTTATTTATGTGCACCAAAATACTAGTAAAATATAATAAGTAATGCTCCACCAGAATTAAGATAAGGTACAACAAAGTTATTTGCTGTGAGATGAAACAATGCAGATTAACATAAAGGGTTTAAGCAAAATAACTAAGTGTTCTAGAAAAAATACATCAAAACGACCATACATGTGCATACACGGGTTTTTCGCACGAGTGAAGGACTAAAAAAAGAATCTTAACTGGAGCATGGTAAGCTGCTTCGTATGTAATTTAACTAACATAATTTTAGAGATATGTATGTTTTAAATTGTGGTGATGTGCGTCATTTTGTTTTGACGATGAAATGAATGGACTAGTACGTTAGTGAATGTAAATGTAAACTCTCACACTGCCTGGAATACGTTAGCATTATCAGTACATTCGAAATATATGAACCTAATTCCTTTAATCAAATTTAAACAATATAAAATTTAACCAATATCGATTCTATAGTTGGTTTCTATACAATAAGAACAAGCGACCTTCACTTTGAATTTTATTCCATTTGATATATGCCAGACAAATTCTAACCATTTGATATATGCCAGACAAGTACTAACCATTTGATATATGCCAGACAAGTACTTGTTCTTCCAAATCGCCTGTCAATGACAAATTTGAACCTTTCATTAATGACATACTTTTTAATAAATTCTAAGTCTTTGTCCCGGCAATCAAGGATAACATTCCAATAATCATTTATCCTATATATAAAACGCAAGAGTTCAAACTGACCATTTTTTTGAAGCCACAATTTTTATCTCCATAATACTCTTACATTTCTCTTTAATTACTACG
>QZGG01001941.1:0-49353 GCA_006409495.1 Sedum album | reverse complement strand
GACTATGGAAGTTTTTATGGATGATTTTTCAGTTTACGGGGACTCGTTTGACGATTGTTTATCGAACCTATCCAAAGTTCTAGCCCGATGCATCGAGATGGACCTAGTTCTAAACTGGGAGAAATGTCATTTTATGGTTCAAGAAGGAATAGTGCTCGGACACTTAGTTTCAAAACGAGGAATAGAAGTCGACAAAGCCAAGATCGAGGTGATCGAGAAGCTACCACCGCCTAAGGATGTACGAGGTATTAGAAGCTTTCTCGGACACGCCGGATTCTACAGAAGATTTATCAAAGACTTCTCGAAAAATAGCTAAGCCACTCACAAACCTTCTCGCTAACGATGTTAAGTTTGTGTTCGATGATAAATGTTATGAAGCGTTCGAGACGTTAAAGAAGTTACTCACAACCGCCCCGATCGTACGAGCACCAAACTGGGATTTACCGTTCGAACTAATGTGCGATGCAAGCGACGGAGCGATTGGAGCATGCCTCGGACAGAGAGTTGATAAACGTCTTCATGTCATTCAATACACGAGCAAGGCACTCGATGCAACTCAAGAAAACTACACCACAACCGAGAAGGAGATGTTAGCGGTAGTTTACGCATTCGAAAAATTCAGACAATACCTCGTTGGATCGAAGACCATTGTTTACTCGGATCACGCAGCACTCAAATACTTGATGAACAAAAAGGACGCAAAACCAGACTTATTAGATGGATCCTTTTATTGCAAGAGTTCGACATAGAGATCAGAGACAAGAAAGGAGTCGAGAACGTAGTAGCCGACCATTTATCTAGACTCGAGACTACCTTAGAAGATAAAGGAAGTGGAGACCCTATCAAGGATTCATTCCTAGGAGAATACTTGTTATCCATAGACTCAGCTCAAACAAAGACCCTTGGTACGCAGATTTTGTGAATTATCTTGTTTGTGGAACGCTACCACCAGAATCACGTATGCACAAAAGAAGAAATTTCTCCGAGACGCTACTCGATACTATTGGGACGAACCTTATCTTTATAAGTTAGGAGTCGATGGCATATATCGTACGTGTGTAGCAGAAAAAGATCAACATAGAATCTTACGCGAATGTCATTCTTCATTCTCGGGAGGACACGGATCCACATCCAAGACAGCCGCTCGAGTATTGCAATCGGGATTCTATTGGCCAACTATTTTTCAAGATGCTCATAAGTATGTTCAATCGTGCGATGCTTGCCAAAGATCGGGAAACATCTCGAGGAGAGATCAGATGCCTCAGAAGGGTATACTCGAAGTAGAAATTTTTGATGTATGGGGAATTGATTTCATGGGACCTTTTCCTTCATCTTACGGAAACAAGTATATACTAGTAGCGGTTGACTATGTGTCTAAGTGGATAGAAGCCATAGCCACACCAACATGCGATGCCAAGTCCGTAAAGAAATTATTTAAGAAGATCATTTTCCCTAGATATGGTGTACCTCGAACTATCATTAGTGACAATGGAACGCACTTTAAGGAGAAACAACTCGAGAAGATGCTTCGAAAACATGGAGTATATCACAAGATTTCGACACCTTACCATCCCCAAACCAGTGGTCAAGTAGAAGTTTCAAATAGAGAGATCAAAGCTATTTTAGAAAAGACCATTTCAGGAGCAAGGAAGGAATGGGCGTCGAAGCTAGATGACGCACTATGGGCTTATAGGACAGCCTACAAGACCCCTATTGGTATGTCTCCATACAAACTTATCTTTGGAAAAGCTTGTCACTTGCCGGTGGAGATCGAGTACAAAGCCATGTGGGCTATCAAGAATATGAATTTCGATACTAGAGCTGCAGGGAACACCGTATTCTTCAATTACATGAACTCGAGGAGATACGCCTAAACGCCTATGAAAGCGCGAGAGTCTACAAAGAGAAAACAAAAAAGTGGCACGATAAGAAAATCATTGAGAAGAGATTTACAGTAGGAGATGAAGTGCTACTCTACAACACTAGGTTGAGATTATTTCCGGGAAAATTACGTTCCAAGTGGTCCGGACCATTCAAGATATCTAAAGTTTTTGACGACGGACACGTGGAATTATTCAACAAGGAAGGAAACACATTTAAGGTCAATGGACATAGACTGAAGATTTATCATGCTGGAGACCAATGCTATCTAGTAGAGCAACTCGATCTCTATGAGGTCGGATAACTAAGAAGTGGAGCATATCCTCTCGAGAAGGGATCCTAGCAAAGGACTTCTCGAGTGTGTTTCTTTATATGAAGACACGGCTACGTCCTTGCCAGGACGTTAATCTAGGCCAGTAAGTATTTATTTTTCCGCATTTATTTTTCCGCACTTTATTGCTTTCTAGAGTAAGTAGTATTCTTTAGATTAGGAAAAATTTAAGTGTGGGGTAGAATATTATTTGGGAAAATTCCGGGGTTAAATTCTTTCACTCGATCGAGTAAAACCACCAACTCGACCGAGTCACGTGACCCAAATTAATATAGAATAAACAATTTAAATGAAATTCTATTTCATTCGATCGAGTAAGATTCTTACTCGACCGAATTGAACCGACCATAAAAACTTAAATTAAAATCATTTAAATAATTTAATTTTCCCCCCATTCGATCGAGTAAAAATTCTACTCGACCGATTCACACCACCCAAAAACAAAATAAAAAAATTATAAATTAGAATTTAAATATCATTGGACCAACTTGACCAATTAAATTTGGTCATATAGGAAATTGTTCTAATTTAATTAGACCAATTTAATTGGACCCATTGGAAATTGGTCCAATTTAGAAAACCCTAAACATCACTCGACCAAACCCTCAAACCTAAATTTCTCAACAATGTCGAGCGGACAAGGATCAAGCATGGGAAGAACAAAATCCCTAGCAAGGAGATTTACGGTCTACAACCCGGGCACGCAACTAAGCTTTAGGAAACCATTTCAACAACCACGGCTTACGGAACTCTTCTTTGGCTCGAACAAGAAGGAAGTGGTAAGTTCCGTTGCACCTCACAAACCTACTATGATTGAGCTTGGAATTTATGAGATTGTGGACAACATATTTATCAATGCCGGTTTGATCGAGTGGGAGTATTTGATGGGGAAGCCGACACACCACACCCTTGTGACCGAGTTCTTCACAAGTTTTGAACCGTTTATAATGAGAATGAGTGTGTGTCGTGGGAGTTTGAGATTAATGGAAAAGAATTAAAGGAGGAGAAGGAGTATATGGACGGAGAATGGTTCTCTCCCGGAGGTGTTATTCCATTTTGCACGGATGAGATGAGATTGGAAGTATGGAGGAAGCTAACCGGTATGCGAGAATATGACCCTAATTGCTCACCCAAGTGCCTAACGGATGGAGTATGGAAATACATCCATCGGATTATTTCTACGAACATCAACACTCGTGTTGACCAAGGTGCTCGGGTATCTCGGGAAGACTTGGATTTGATGTACTTCATGGAGCGAGGAGACTCCATTGATTGGTTTTATGTCTTCACCGAGCGGTTCAAGAAGATGATCAACCCTAAGGAAAAGAGCAAGGCACTCGGCTGCTCATCTTTCATCACTTGCCTCGCGGAACGCTCATATTTTTTGTTCAAAAACAAGGGAGATTTTAGACCGCTCGATACCGCCCGTTTGGTCACTATGACGTTGATGGATAGGAGGAGCAAGGAATGGGTATGTACAAAGGAAATGCCCAAGCGCGCTGACCGGAAAGGAAAGAAGAAGATGAACGAAGGACCGAGCTTCGAGTGGGAAGAGTGCTAGGAAAGCCTCTTTTAGTTGTTTATTTGTGTTTGTTGTTGGAACTTTTTGGACGTACCGTTTGCGGTACTTTGTTGTAACTTGAACTTGCGCGTACATGTTTCTAATTGTCATTTACCCTTAGAATCGCCAAGTTTTAAGAGCGCAAAGTGAAGCAAAAAGGACATTGCTTCACTCGACCGAATCTATGGATCATTCGGTCGAGTAACATACCAACACTTAAACAACTCGACCCAAATTAGAAAAATCAGATTTTTAACCAAAGCCCACTCGAGCAACTAGCCCAAATCTTTCCTAAAAAAAAAATATCTCGAGTAACCCTAATAAATATTCATAACTTCCATATATTAAATCCTTGATTAAATCTTTGATTAAATCTTTGATTTAATATTCCATTATTAGAAACCTTTGATATACAAATATTTATCACACTTTATTAGGTAAGTTACTACTCGAGTAACCCTAGAGCTTCCAATTTAAACTATAATAAAAACCGATCGAGTAGCATGGCATATATCACCATACAACTCGACCGAATCACCATACTCGACCGAACTACATACTCGCAACATGTCTCAATCCAACCTACTAGCCAAAAACACCAATGCACCTTCCCAAAGAAGAACTCATGTTGAGTTTGTTCACACCTATGACCCATCCTACCCACCAAATTTTGACAACATAGACCATGCACGAACCTATGAAAGATTATTTGAAGATGCAAACCGACTCAAGCCTTTAGTGAGCTCGATAGCCCTTCATGACAAGACAAAAAGCCTTGGCATTAGTGCCAAAGTTTATGACATGTTTAACCGAGCTGCACTCGATGTGGATGTTGTTTTCAACAAGCAATGCTATAAGGAACTTGTCTATGAGTTCATTGCTTCGTTTGAACCTGTGGAAGGAGAAGGTTTTGCATATGATTATGAAGGATGGAAATTCAGAATTCAAGATTTGGATTTTTATTGGACTCGACAAGAAGCATATAGACATCTTGGATTTCCTGAAGGAGGACTTTGTCACTTGGCTACGGAACAACAAAGAATTCAGATTTGGAAAGACATTAGCCGCCAAGACTTCATTGGAGACTACCCTTCACCATCCTCTATTAAGAATCCCGTTTGGAAGTACGTGCATCGTTTGATTGCTACGAATATTAATTGCCAACCCGAAACTGTTGATGTAGTTACCCGAGAGGACTTGAACATTATGTGGGCACTCGACCAAGATGAACATATCAATTGGTTTGATGTGTTTACAACCATGTTCAAGGGTATGCAGCAGGCATACTACTCTTCACAGTACGTGGGTTGTACTTCATTGATCACTAGCATAGCAATCGGTTGCCAATTTATGTTACCCGAGAGATACACAGAATTTCGAGAATTGGACTTTAACCTATTAAGGAAATTAGCATTCTTAGCCAAAAAACCCGCCAGATTGGAATTTGCCTATAAGGAAGTAACTGAGGAAGAAGACCCCTCTGAGAACGCGCGCTCGGTTGGGAACTTCAATGATACAAGCAAAGATAAGGGTAAGGAAAAAGCTACCTCGAGCAAGCGCAGTCCAAGAAGCCTAAGAAAAATAATTCGGGTATTGAGTGGTATGAGGTTCGTAGGGTGACTATCAAAGAATTTCGCAAGCCTAGAGGAGAACCAATAGAGATCGAGTCTGATGATGATTAAACCTTATTTCTTATTTCTTCTACAAATAATTATGTCTTTGTTTGGAAAACAAAGTTATCAATAAAGAAGAAATTTATCTCTTACCAAATTTTAGGGTTACTAAAAATAAAATTCAGAATTAAAACACCTTGAACAAAAAATAAAACTCAATTAAATTCTGAATTTTGGCCGAGCCCACTCGACCAACTAAGAATGTCACTCGACGAGTGAACCTATCCTTAAACCGAAATTAAACTCTTCCATCCGGTCGAGTCATCTGGTTCACTCGACCGAATCAACCTATTGGGCCATATCACCTTAAACATTAACACATAACCTAGCCCAACTACACAAAACAAAACCCTAACTCGACCGAGTTTATTTATTCACTTAAGACCAAATGGAGAGTGGTCGAGTTAAGAGGACATAAGATAGAAGTTGTGAAAGAATGGAAACTTTGTTTGTGAAGGATACCGATCACCACCTAGACCTACATTGCATCACTCGACCGAAGAAAACGTTCAAGATGATGAAGAATTCGTAGATGCAGAAGATAATGTACAGAATAGATAGTGAAACAACTTCCGAATCCTTAGAAACACCCGATATCTCCCAAACAAACAATCACACATAACAACAAACACTTTCACAACTAGAAAAATTGATCGAGTACTTGACATTTGCACTTGTTTGAACATTTTAAATTATTATCTATCATATTTTTCTTTGTTTGTTATATAATGACAAATCTTTGTTAGCATTGCAAGAATGATAGATGTGCAGCGCATTGGAAAGTCAAGATACGAAGAAAATGTCAAGAACGAAATACTCGACAACCAGCTAAGTATCTCTACACCTTAATCTTAATTTATTGCTTAGGGACTAAGCAAATTTTTAAGTGTGGGGTGGGGAGTAGTATGCATACAAATTTTCATGATATATACATTGCATACTTTTAAAAATTTGCATACATCCTACTATTTAAATGAAAACACGTTGAAAAATGTCAATTAAACATGCTAAACAAGATCGAGCACTTAGATTAAAAATGTTTGCTGAGAAACTCATGAATTGAAATTTTTGAATTGAACGACTTCATGATAGAAAATTTATTTCTTGTGACTTAACTTAAGAGCTTGCCTAGTTTGATTTTTCTTAGAAATTTTTGACATAACACCTTGAGAAAAGCAAAGTTTTATCCAATTTCATAGAGGAAAATTTTTGAACGAAACATGGATAATATTTCATAAAGCTATTGTATTGCCTTTAGGTGACTTAAGCATATCTCGTAATATATGGTGCATTTGTTGTAACACTCGAGTTAATATTTTGGCATCTAGTCAAGTCTTAAGTGTGGGGTTATCCAATAAAGTCGAGCATTTGCCGAGGGTTAGGAAAGAAAATAAGTTTCCCCCCTTAAATTATCTGCTTTGACAAAACAAGAAAACAATTGCCGAGGTTAGGAAAGGTAAGTTCCCCTTGAAAGTATTTGTTTGCTAAAAAAAAGAAAAAAAATTATAAAAAAAAAAAAAATTTAATTCGTTTCCCCACTTAAGTCCTTGCTTTGCCTAAATAATGTTGCGACTCGAGTGAAGCTGTCGATGATAACCATGGAGAATTGCTTAGGGACGATCCTTGTACTTATGTACGTAGGCATCATGCTTTTGAGAGAAAAATTCATGAAATATGTGTAATTATCCGGAATTCCTCTACTCTTATGGATTACGACGTGTAGTCTAATTCTTGGGCAAGAATTCTTGACCTTGACCTTATGGACTAGCCCTTGCTAGCATAGGAGATTGGTTCGGTGAAACTCCTCTTGAATTGTGTTTTACTTTGTGATTTTCGGTGTAAGTTGGGAATGGAAAGAAGGTCAAATCAAGGTTAGTTTCTTATTGCTCGAGTTACGTTGAAATTTATGACTATCATGATTTGAAGTGATTTTCAATTATTTTTCATGCCATGAATGATCAGCTATACTTTGAAGTGTTTTAGATTAAAGAATAATGCAAAAGAATTTTTAATTGACTAGCTATGAAATGAAATATGAATGGATGATGTGCAGGATTTGTGAGTATTCCGTTATCTGAAAACTCTCACGAGACTAAAACTCGTCCGCTAGGGCAGCCTAGAGGTTTAAAGGCTTAATGCATATGCTAAATGCATTCGTGATTTTCTACGACAGTGAACTAGGATTAGATTAACTTTAGAAATCTCAGAAGTAAGAAATAAGCTTAATACTTGTTCGGGACGAACAAGGATTAAGTGTGGGGTATTTTGATCAGTGTTAGAAATGTCTATTTTAAGCCCCTACTTTCATGCTTATTTCCTATGTTTTGAACGTAAAATATATTACTTTTGATACTTTGATTGATGTTTCAGGTCAAAAGCACGGTTTACACTTTACGAAGGAGCATAAATGGAAATATGAGGAAAAGCACGTGAATTCGGCCTAAATCAGACATAATTTGAAGCATTTCTGCAATTCTTAGACCGAGTGCACTAAAGAACCTTACTCGAGCAAAAACAGCCGAAGACCTAAGTTACTCGACCGAGTAACTACACTGCTCGAGCAAGTTGTCACGTGACCAAGACCCTTCGTATGGATTATCTACATTAACTCGAGTGATTTAATTCAAGATTTATGACAAGAAGATAAGCCAAACCTTTCATTCCACTCGAGGATTAAATGCAAGAAGATAAGGCTTAACTCTACATTTACTCGGCCATTTATGAAGGGAGTTAAAGCTAGACTTCTCAAGTCACTCGAGCCCTATGATCTACACTATATAAGCATCACAAGACATTTGAAGAAGGTTGGCTGCTGCTGCCCGAGCTACCTACGGGGGCTGAAATAATAAAGTGATTGATCATAGTCGAGTAAACCAAGTGAAGAAGAAGGAGCCGAGAGAGCTCAAGATACCGATTGAATTATTGAAGTTATACAACCAGATTTTGTACTCGAGATACCGAGGAGATAGCAGCAGCTTTGGAGCTCGACCGTGGATCATCAATCACTGAGAATTTCTAAACTTTACTCTTGTTTTATTTACAATCATTTTACTTTACAATCATTTGAACATGTTTGCTTTATCACTCGAGATGAGTGAGTAGTTCTCTTATGATGAGGATTTGATGAATCTCTAGTGCTTATGAATAACTTGAACATGATTATTTAATTTATATGAATCAATTCTTGTATGATAATTGCGTGTGTTGAATCATACCCGAGCTTAATCTTCATAAAATAGGTGTCCTGACAAAACATCTAGAAGTGTAGGTCGGAGTAGTATATCTAGGGAAGGACCGGGAGGTGAACTTAGAATATTTTAGAATCAATACAACTATTAGATCGAGTATATTAGCAAAGCGGGAGCAGCGAGTATATTTGGTGCATGAATGTATTAATAAGCGTATTTGGACAGATTAGTGAAAACACCGGGAGGAATGAAGCTAGTTGAGTAGATGTTTACGTGCGAATCTAACACGGGAGTGAGGATTCGTATGCTAATGCTACTCAGTCTAAATTCTATAATATAAGTCTAACACGGGAGTGAGGGTTTATATTATCATATAACTATGCATTCTAGATTAAATTGTCATCAAGAAGGAAATTCATAACTATAATATAAATGCAACATTCGAGAGTGAGTATTTATATATCTTGTTTGAGTGAAACCATAAGTATTAGTAGAGGATTCTCATCCTTGTCATAGTTTTTAATATTTGATAACGAACCTTTTATTTGAACATTGCCCTTTGAATACTGCTTTTTAAACATTGCCTTTTGAACACTGCCTTCTGAATAAACCAGACGCTTAAGAACTAAAATTAAAGCTAGTAATTGAAACTAAAGAATTAAAAATCTAGTAATCGAGTTTGAAATATAACTTGATTCCACTGTTCCCTTGGGTTCGACACTAGGTCACCCCTAGTTCTATAAATTCTTTTGAGTTGCGTGGTGGAATGTTTATCCACCTATAATGCACACGTCACCTTCACCGGCCTTAACTTACGTGGACAATATATCATATATCTTTAGTAATCGATGATAAGCATATGTTCATAAGGATAAGTTTCAGCTGATAGCATCTCATATATTGTTAAGCAACTTAGTAGCAGTGCGCTAGTGCAGTCACGCGTGTTTGTTTTATGTTCTTATTTTCTGAGCGATAATAAATCCCAATCTTGTTATTTACTTTGCAGAAGAAGATCACTTCTGACCGTTCCCTGTGGATTCGACCCCTGCTTGCCTAGACTATACTAAAGAGGAGAGGGATAAATTTGCAGCACTCAACGACGTGCTCGTCGGCGGCTTTGGTTTTTGAGTCTTTCCAATATTTGCATTTCCTCCAACAAGGCCATCCTTCATCTCAGACAATTCTTTTGATTTCTTAGCTCTTCTCCTTGCTCTTGGACTCTTACGCTTTCTTCTCTTTCTTCGCCTTTTTCTTCTTTTCTTTGAGAGGGTTTCTACCTTAAGTATAGGCAATATGTCATCCTTTATTTCTTCTTCCCTTTCAAAGAATATTATTTGAGGCATAAAGAAGTCCGTAGCTAAATCAACTTCGCACACTTCAAGTTTAGGGAAGAGGTAGCTTCTTCTCCTTATCCGAAATTTGCTCAATTGACTTCTTTCTTTGTGTAGGAACCTCTTCCTCTTCTTCCAAAACTGGCATGATTTCTTGTAGCGCTTGTTGAGGCTCCTTTACAACCTTTGAGGGTTGTTCTTGTTGAGGATCACTAAGATCTGGGTTCATGAAGTCAATGAATTTACAAATTTCCCCTTGTTCTCATTCCGAATATGATAAAAGCTCCTCTTGAAATTTTGATGGATGGGCTTGTTAAGCTAGTTGTCTTTCAAGCTCTAAGGTATACTCATATAATTCATCGAATCTTTTCTCCATCTTTTCAAACATGAGTTGATTTTCCTTTTGGAATTGAGCTTGATTGGCCACCATTTGTTCCAATAATGCAAGAAGAGTGGCTTCTTCTTCATCATAGTTGTAAGGTGAATAGGGTAGATGGCAATCTCCATACTCTTCATGGGAGTTTGTGTTCCTATAAGCTTAGAATTCCATTTGAGGAACATATTGACCTTCTTCATTGTATCCCATGTTGTCCATATCTACTTGATAATCTCCATAAGTGTTCCTTTGATCATATGGACAAGAGTACTCATCATGGCCAAAGTTATGGCAAATGTCACATTCCCTATGTGAATTCCACATGCTTGATATAGAGGAATGATGTGAGGGTAGAACTAATGAAGGTGGTTGAGGGAGATGAGTGATGGTTGATGCAAGAGCTTGATTTTGTGATCTTCTTGCTTTAAGTCTCGTCAACTTCAATTCACCTATCAAGCAATCAAGAGAAAGAAAAGTAGGTAAAGAATATCACAAACAAGCAAGATATCACACTCTAACAAGCAATTACAAAAACTAAAAAGAAAATATAGTGAATTAAGCAAACAAAAGTAAAACTAAACTAGAAAACTATCTAAGAACTCTTCCCTGGCAACGGCGCCATTTTGACGTGTAGTTTAGGGTAGTATTTATGGAAAACACTTATCCTAGTCACGCATCAAACACATTTATAACCTAGGAGACATAGGGTCGAATTCAAGGGAGGAGGTGATAGTTAACTATTTGAGAATTACCTAAGTTTGCTTAACATAAAAGAATTGGGGATGTAGATTAAAGGTTGGTTGATTGTAATAACAAGTAAACAAAAGTGATCAAGGACTTCTACTTCACCCCTAGGACATAGGAGAGTTAACACACTCAATTTCCTAGGACAAATCACAACTAGTTTGAATTCTTATGGCTACGCATCATCCTTCCAAGTTCAACTCTTGTTCCATCCTTGGAGATTAGATGACTTGCTAAAAGGTTTCAATTCTCAAGCTCTCGCTCTATTGAATCACATGGAATTTAAGTGCACAACCTCAAGCTCTCGCTCTATAGGAAAGGCACTCAAACTCAACATCAAACCTAGCCTATCACTAAGAGAAATTGTCACTCTCGTGCACAACTAACTCTCAAAGAAACATTGATATAGTGTCTAACATCCTAGGGTTCAATCGTCATCAAATCATGGGAGGTTAATTCACTTTGACACACTTAGGCATTTCCTCAAACACTTAGCATGCATCATTATGAACAAGTAACTACAACAATTAAGATTCAACTAAAATCTAATTCAAATGCATAGAAAGAGTATACAAACATGATCCAAATCCTAGGGGATCCATATGATCCCCAATCAAATGGAATCTACTCAAACATGATTACAAATGTAAACAACCCATAAAAGAACATGAAAATCAAGAGTAAAGGTAGAATTGCTTAGGAATTGATGTTGATCTTCAATCCTTCAAGCCTTCATCCTTTGTCTTCTAATCTATGGTCTCTTGGATATCTTTAGGTTTTTGAGTGTTTGAACTTCCAAGGATCCCTCCAAAAATGGCTTAGATCCCTATTTATACTATGGAGTGAAATTTGAGTTCTGAGCCTCCTTGTTCGAGCAGCCTCCTTGCTCGGTCGAGCAAGAGTATTACTAGCCCCTAGTGTCCTCGGCAGACTTCAGTTTCCTTGTCGAGCAGGAGCTACTGACTTTTAATGTATCAATTTTATCACATTGTTCGGGAGAGCAAAGAGCTAGCTCAGGGCCTGCTCGGCCGAGAGAAAGGGTGGCCTGGTCTGAATTCTTATGTACCTGGCCGAGCAGACAAAATTCTCGGTCGAGCAGGAGTCATCTGAGTTCTAACGTATCAGTTTTGATGTGTTGCTCGGCCGAGCAACCTTCCTTGCACATCCTTGTTTGGCCTAGGACCTCCTTGCTCGACCAAGGACATCCTTGCTTGGCCAAGGACTTCTTTGCTTGGACGAGGATCTCCTTGCTCAACTCGTACAAGTAGTCTCCTATGGCTTCTTTAGTGCACTTTTGTCTTGAATTCGCACTCTTTTGCACTTTATAGCTCCATGATTATACTTCTTGAATAAATCCTAAAATGAGCATAAGAAGTATCAATTCTTTAATAAAGTAATCGAAAACAAACAAGGGATAAATATAGGATGCGTTCAAATGTTAGTATATTTGCACGCTATCACTTGCGTCGCACATCAACTCTAATGACAGACTCCAGTCAGGCAGCTGTATAATTAGCGCGCAAATCAACGCGCACTTTAGTGGGCCTGTCTACACGTGTATGAATATTCAAAAGCGACATCTTTTTGCAAGAGATTAAACAGCGGTGTGGAAATTTTAGAAAAAATCTTTAATAAAACGTCGATAAAAACCGGCATGTCTAAAAAACAATTTGTTGTGACGCACATTAGTTGGATAAGGTACACTAGTGGTCAAATCTATTTTAACTTTATCTACCTTGATTCCTTTATTAGAAACAATGTGCCCTAGTACTATGTCATGTGTAATCATAAAGTGACATTTTTCATAATTTAGCACCAGATTTTTAGATTTGCAGTGTTGTAATTTTTTTTTAAATTTCCTAAATACGCGATAAACGTTTCACCATGCACCCTAAAATCATCCATAAATACCTCTATCCATACGCCTATCATATCCAAAATATACGCATAACAAGGAGTTGAAACGTACCTGGCACGTCACATAAACCAAACGACATGCGCCTAAACGCAAACGTACCGAAAGAACAAGTAATAGGGGTTTTTTCTTGATCCTCTGTTGTGATTGGTATTTATTAAACCTAGAAAATTCATCAAGAAGACAATAATAAGGCTTACCTACCAATAATAGGCGTCGCAGCGTTGAGCTTATGGTAATCGATGCAAATCCTCCATCCGATCTGCATCCTTTTGGGGAAAAGCTCTCCCTCTGCATTCTCCTCAACAGTGATACCACCCTTTTTAGGCACAGCATGCACAAGACTTACCCACTTATTATCCGAGATCGGATAGATGATACACGCGTCGAGCAACTTAAGAACCTCTTTTTGAATAACTTCCATCATGATCGGGTTCACCCGATGCTGGGCCTCTCTAGAGGGCTTCACATCATCCGCCAACAATATCCAGTGCATGCACACGTCCGGATGAACACCATACAGATCAGCGAGCGACCACCCTATCGCACGTTTGTTCTTGCACAACACCTCAGTCAGGCGCGCCTCTTGCTCGTCTTCTAGGCCACTTTAGATAATTATAGGCAGAGTCTCATCTTCACCTAAGAAGACATATTTTAAGTGGTCTGGGAGTTGTTTGAGCGTAACCTTGGGGGCCTGCATATCAGAAGGTACAAGTTTATTAGTAACATATACTTCATTAACAATACCATCATACCTTTAATCTGCTGATGTTAATTCAGCGTGTTTTTCATTCATCCCCTCCTTAGGATTTGCTGAATCCACAACATGCGCACCCAGTTGCGCGAATTCCAGCTCGCCCGCGTGCTTACTTACACCAAATCATCTATGACGTCTAGCATGTGTACATATGCATCTTCATAAGGAAATTGCATTCCCTTGAAGATGTTGAACTGAATTACCTCACCGTCAACCTCCATTGACAACCTGAGTTCTTTTCACTATCTGTCCTTAATAGGTGAATTTGCAACCTAATAATCCTTATTTTGCTCCATCCTCTCTTTTTCTTCTATACCTGACCTATCTCCTTGTGAGGAATCCACAATTTTCTTTTTCCTTACTGCTAATGGTACATCATCTTCATCTGTGCTCTCTTTGTGGAAAGTTTCAAGATTCTTTCCTTACTTGCCTCTAGTAACAGACTTTCTGCCTTTACTTTTTTTGTAGGTTGTGCACGCACTATATTACTTCTAGAACCCTGATCTTTTTTAGCTATCTTCCTCTTCTTGCTAGCTTTTTCAACTAACTCTCAAATTGTCTAACTTTCATTTGCTACTCTTTGCTCTAATTCCATAGGCACATACAATTTTTGAGAGACTAGTTTAAGATTTACCTCGGATTTTGGTGCATTATCTATTTTTGTCTCCCTTCTTGAGCTGATTTTTCGAATAACCTTTTTTGAAGCTATCAACTTAGTTCTCCAGTGATGCATCTTTGGCGGCTCTTCTGCAACAGTCTCTGATTGATTCTCTGGATGATTATCAGCATGATTCTCAAACAGAGTTTGTTTCACAGTGTTTGGAGGCGACTGTTATCGAGTGCTACCAGTCTCGACTTTAGATTGTGGAGCGGTCTTAGTGATAAATTAAAGTTTCTTTTTGATTTTTTATTTTTGTTAAAATAATAAACGAAAGTAACGAAACGAAAAGTAAAGTAAAAGAAAATTAAACTAATTTTTCAAATTTTTGAGCAGCCATGTGTCCTGCTCTTGTCTACTCTTCAGCTTTAGTTCTGAATTCGACACAGACCCAAGTCGAGTCTTAGGGCTTCAAACTGTGCAAATCCAAGAGGTTTTGTTAGGATATCTGGCAGTTGTTTTTAGTGGTGATGTGTTTTATAACAATCTTCTTTTGTTCAACCAATTCTCTAATGAAGTGATGCTTGATATCAATATGTTTAGTTCTTGAGTGTTGTACTAGATTTTAGGGATGTTGATTGCACTCATATTGTCATAATATAAAGTCATCTCCCCCTTGTATTATGTCGTATTCTTCCAGCATACTCTTCATCCACATCACTTGCTGACAGCTACGACCAGCTACAATGTATTCTGCTTCAGCAATAGACATTGATATAAAATTTGGCTTTTTACTAAACCATGAGACCAACTTATTTCCCAGGAAGAATCAACCTCATTAGCTGCTTTTTCTATCTTTTGCGTTACCAGCCCAATCTGCATCACAATATCCTACCAAATGTGCACTAGAATCCTTTGTGTACCCTATTCCAAAGTCCACAGCTCCGGCTACATACCCGATTATGCTTTTTACCTGAGCTAAGTGACTTTTCTTTGGTTCTGCTTGGTATCTAACACAAACTCCTACAGAATGACATATATCTAGTCTATTGGCAGTCAAGTAGAGCAAGCTTTCGATCATGCTTCTGTACAAGGTTTGTTCTACCTTTGCTCCAAACTCATCTTTGGTCAGCTTCAGCTGAGTTGCCGCAGGTGTTCTTTTATGACTCGCATTCTGATAGAGCATTGTTGTATGTTGTTTTAGGTCCTTAACACTGCTTAAATTCTAACATATTTTAGTATAAGATTACGCTTTTGGTGTAGTTTTATATCTCAGGTGTAAAAGAAGAGTTAGAACAAAAGTTCAACAAGAAGGCTGAATCTCGAAACAAAAGACAACAAGCGCGCGAGCAGTGTGGCGCGTGAGTATGGGTCGCGCACAGCAGAGCAAAACGATGACGTTAGGAATCAGCGAAATATCCGGAGCGATGATGTCATCACGCGCAAAGAATATTTTGAAGTCGGTTTTTGGAGATCAAGATATTCCCAAAGCTGATTTTTAGAGATAAAGATGATTTCCTACAGATTTTCTTGCCTAAATATTCGTGGAAACCCTAGCAGGCAAGAGTATAAATACCAAGCTTCATGGAAATCACACATATGCGATCTAGGGCGATTTAGAGAGAGAGGCTGCGCAGATAGAGAGCAGAGTGCGCTGCCAACGCGAGCAAGCGACGCATCATTCAGATTTGTTACTTCAGTTGTTTAATGTTTATTCTTGCATGCTAAGTTTCGTATTATTATTCTGAGCTCAACTGCATGATAATTAGGTTAGACAATTAAGCGAAGCCTTGCACCGCAGACTTAGTTGTAAAATCTGTTATCTATAGTTAAACTATCAGAAGTACGTGACTATGAATGATAGGAGTGACACAAGAATAGTCGATAGCTACCTTGACCAGATTCGTGGTTGACTAGACTAGAATTGAATAATAACATCATACGGACCTTCACCGGAATGTATGTGTAGGTTATTAAGCTGTGACAGGACTTTAACCGGCGTGAACTTTATATCATGTATCTTTAGTGACCAATGATAAACATGGAAATTCATAGTGAAGAATCTGAACCGAGCTCATCTCTTGCATATCTATTTACTTCTTGCGTGACTGCTTTCTGATTGCGTGACTGCTTTTTGCTTTCTCAAGTCCAAACTTTTTAACTAGGTTCCTAGCATACTTACTCTGACATATGAATATTCCATCTGATTTTTTTGTTGCTACTTGTAATCCAAGAGATTAAGTCATCTCACCCACCATACTCTCTTCTTGAAATCACTTTGCATGTGTTCTACAAATTGATCAAACATTTGTTTTACGTTTGAGCCAAAGACTGTATCATCCACATATATTTGAGCAATGATGAATTTCTTGTTTTCTCGTCTTATAAAAAGGGTATTATCTACCCCCCTCACGCATAGCCATGTTTAATTAGGAACAAAATTAGTCTTTAATACCATGCTCTAGGCGCCTGTTTTAAACCATACAACACCTTTTTAATACGATAAACATAATCTCGGTGTTTTGGATCCTCAAAGGTTGATATTTCATTTATGTAAGACATAATAACAAAATCTGAATCGCTGATTTGATTGATCTAACGATTGGGATTAAAGGTGATTTTTATTTAAGTTTGAAAGTAATATTATTGGACTATCACAGAGTTGTGCTCAACCTCTATTATAGAACTTTAAGTGAAACAACTTACAAACCTAGTCCGCAAATAGTGACCTCCATTGATCATAACTCCATTGATCTCTTGTTCGTCACGTGAATGATTCGCTACACTCTTTGAATAATGTATCAAAGGGCAACTTCTTTGCTGATAACGAATCACCTCAGAATTGGAATAACCTTTCTTAGTGCACCCGATCGTGCTTCTCAGCTTGATCAACTTAGCTGTCGTGTATGTCTCCAAAGTCAAAATATTGCTACCGCTCACTATCTCACTCACTCTGAAGTCACACGCCAATCGGTTCTCCTCTTCTGATTATATAGTATTTTTAAAATAATGATATTATTTTAGAAATCATTGTCTTTTGGAAAACTTCTAATTCAAACCGATTAAGATAATAATCTATTTGAATATTGATTCTTTTATTTGGACTCCTTCGCAATCCCTACACTGTCGTTGACTTCTAGAGGAGCCCTCAAATATTTGCATGTCATCCCGTATCTTTTCCTATTGTCATATTATATTAAATATATTTGGTTATTATATTAATATGAAGTTGAGAAGGGGTATTTTGGAAAGGTGAATTGTGGCTTCAAAAAAAACCGTCAATTCACCCTTCCTTCTTTATATGTAGGATAGATATGGGTTCATGAATAGTTAATATAATAATATTCATGAAACAATTAAAGTACACAATTTTATTTCATCATTGTTTACTACAACTTATTTCAAAAATTAAATATATTTCTCATGAGTTGAGTTCTAAAGAAACATTAGTACTTATGAGACGAAAGGACTTAATCTCACCCGTTGATTTTAATAATCCGACGATTGAGATTAATATTAGTTTTTATTAAATAGATGGTTCAACAAAATCTCATCCGTTGAATTAATAATAATCAACATCAAGATAGTCTCACGATACTTAGATGTCTTTATTGAACCTTACTCTTCATTTCCCATTTGTTCAAGTATTGAATTAGAAGATATATTCTTTTATTTCATTCATGTGAAAAATTACTGACATATCCTTTTGAGTATTTAAAATCAACAATTAATATGGATATTTTATCGTAAAATGAATTAGATGTACGTTTAGATGACTTTATAATTTTATTAATTTGATCGCTTTATATGTAAGTAATTATTAAAGAGGTGGGTTTTCTGTAATTATGGATGCTATATAGGTGGTTTTCTAAATATTAATATAAAATGATTAAAATAACGCGCTTCAACCGCGCGTTTGTATCAAATTAGACGGTATGATAATAGGTGGTGAAATTCTAACGATGCTGTTTACATAGATGAGTTTATGTATATCATATTTGAGTGGCGATTTTTCGTAATTATACCAATTATCTGGATTATTTTTTGAAATTTATCCTTAATATTAATATTGAAACCTTGTAGTCTTCATATTCTTCAAACATTTACAGGAGCTCTTTGCGGGCAAATAATTTATAACTGATTGGTGATTTGTGGAAAAAAATAATTTGTCGGATGTTTCTTTATAAAAAAATTGTGGGAAGTTTGAGGTAAGTAACTATAGTTTAGAAATTTAACAATATGTGTGGATGACACGCATTCCTGATTTTGATGGAAAGGAAGACAAGTTAATAGGAGATGATTGCAGACAAACAGTATGTGACAGATTGCAGTCATATAACATATAAATGGTTGGTGAAAATTGTAAATGTATATGAAACAAATGGTGCATATGTTATTACCATGTTAACGGTGCAACAGAGCGTGGGAAAATTTTAAAATATACCGACGTGCAAATTATGGGTTGTCGCTTTAAAAATAAGCGCATTATAAACTTAATGTGCGATGCTTGAGTTTGTCTCATATTATTAGTATCACGGCCCAAAACCTAGGCCGAGGTCGGTGCTAGATCAATGGCAAAGCAAGCCTTAGAACATATCATTTTATGCAAACATTAACTGATAAAATTGTAACCATACAAAATAATATTAGTAGCGGAAATAAATAACCAAAGGAATCAAATTCTAAGTACAACTGAGCAATACTAATTATGTAAAGAAGTATTGAAAGTAACAAAACATAAAAATTACTGTGACGACATAGTACATCAATATCAAAACTCAGCTAATGAAGTGTAATCACGCTCTAGCAGCTGTCAATTATCTGAAAAGAGGTTTCAAAAAATGGAGTGAGTCGAGGTACTCAGTGAATTCATAACATACTTTATTTACATTGTGTCACATTCATGTCTCTTTTAAGTAATACACAATCACACTTATATATGCAAAATGTGGTACATTGATGTATGCAGGATGATGCACGTGTATGTCAATGGGCAATCATCAATGCCGGCCCGAATCATTTTAGTACATAAGCTCAGTAATTTTAGAGCATAAGTTCATTCATCTTAAAGCATAAGCTCAGTCATATCATGATGCATGTGGTGAAGTAGTGATGCACCAATATGAACAATCAAATATAAAAAATCTATTTGTTTTCACTTATCAATATGTTATTCTCTTTTCGTGTTATCCGTACAAAGGAAATGATAGTTGATATTTTTACTTTAAACTGTTAAATACTAATCCTAAATTGCATATATAATTAATTTGGAAAATAAAATATATTATATACTCACAATTTAACCCGAACCAATACTCAAAAGACGAAAATCTTTCAAAATGAACTCTCAATCGCTCCATTTGTGTCACCTCATGTATAACAACTGCAGTTATTATTACAGTGACAACTTGAGCAAAAATAATTACACTGACTGATACACATGCACCCGTTTATATGTAGCCAACAACTACACTTCATCGCTTGTCAATAGGAGAAACTTAAATAGATCACAACGTTGCAATTCATGCATTAATATTTCAATAGATTTTACTCGGGTGGATCTATGTGTCATTAGCAACCAAACAGTATCAAACGTGTCATCACTGACTGACCCTTGGATCATAGTAGCAAATGTCGACACGTGTCATCATCAACCAAACAGTATCACACCAATGACCAAATAAGGGTAACTTCGGAATAGTTAGGAAATGGGTTTAGGTGCATTTAATGCTAGGTGTCTATTTGATGTCGAGTGTTGTGCATTTACATTAAATGTGATGTTAAGTTTCATTAAAGTTTTGTACTTGCATATACCCTCTCTTATAGTTTGTTTTTCACTTTTTTCCCTCTCAATTTTCACCATTGTCATCACCTTCAACCATTTTCGAGCTTCAAACTCATCCCCATGATACTTCAATATCCGACTCATTGACGAGCACGCCGTTGAGTGCTGCAAATTTGTCCTGACTCTCCTACTAGTATAGTATTGGCAAGCTGGGGTCGAATCCACAGGGAACGGTGAAAAATCTTCTTTAATCTACAAACTAAAACTGGGGTTGTGAGTGAAAGTAATTAAAAGAAACTGTTGCGTAAGTGGTACTGGCGCACAATCAGACAGCAGTTACGAAAGATGCTAATAAAAACTAGAGAGATGAGCTCGGTTCAGATTCTTCACTATGAATTTCCATGTTATCATTGGTCACTAAAGATACATGATACAAAGTTCCCGCCAGTTAAGGTCCTGTCACAGCTTAATAACCTACACATACATTCCGGTCAAGGTCCGTATGATATTATTATTCAATTCTAGTCTAGTCGACCACGAATCCGGTCAAGGTAGCTATCGACTATTCTAGTGTTACTCCTATCATTTACAGTCACGTACTTCTGATAGTTTAACTATAGATAACAGATTTTACAACTAAGTCTGCGGTGCAAGGCTTCGCTTAATTGTCTAACCTAATTATTATGCAACTGAGCTTGGAATAATAATACTAAACTTATCATGCAATTAAGAACAAAACCTCAAAACATATCATTCATAGATCTGAATCCAAACCGAATTCAGTAAGTTAGCTACTCATACTGAATGTATACATCTCAAGAATAATTATTGAACAACTGAAGTAACAAAACAAATCTGAATGACGCGTCGTTTGGCTCGCGTCGGCAGCTCACGCGCACAGCTAGGTCGGAATTCTGCTCTGAGCCGCTTTTTCTTCTCTGCGCAAATATGTGCCCCTTACGCAAGTATGTACATCTCCCTGTGTGATTTCTATGCGGCTTTGTATTTATACTCTTGCCTCCTAGGGTTTCCACGAATTATTAGGCAAGAAAATCTTGTAGGAAATCATCTTTATCTCTAAAAATCAACTTTGGGAATATCTTGATCTCCAAAAACTGACTTAGAAATATTCTTTGCGCGTGATGACATCATCGCTCCGGATATTTCGCTGGTTGCTGACGTCATCGTTTCACTCTGCTTCTGCGCAACCCATACTCGCGCGCCACTCTGCTTGCGCGCTTGTTGTCTTTTGTTCCTTTTGTCACTTTGTTGTCTTTTGTTCCGAGATTCAGCCTTCTTGTTGCACTTTTGTTCTAACTCTTCTTTTAAACCAAGATACAAAACTACACCAAAAGCGTAATCTTATACTAAAATATGTTAGAATCTAAGCAGTGTAAAGGACTTAAAACAGCATAAAAAAGTGCTCTATCACTCATCTACTTCAAACTCCTACCCATAATACTTCCATATCCGGCCCATCTACTTGAAACCTCGATTGATTCGTTCATCACCTTCAAACTCCGATATGCTTCAATCTTTCTACTTTAAACTTCTACCAACTTAATAACCATCATCAATGGATATTTGTTTTGAAGGTGATGGTTTTCAACCGGTTTATGAGTTTGCAGAGGTACCATACAAGAGATGGGTTGTTCTTCAATTCTCTTATGGGTCCGAATGAATGTGAACCTGTGTTGGTAATTAACCATGATGGTCATTTAGACCAATGTGGCAATGGTAAGCGCTTGTAAAATGAAATTCAGTTGTGTGTTTAGATTTTTGCATTATCGTGTGCAGTTTACATGTGCATTCAAAACTTACATTTTCCAGTTGCATTTTATATGTGCATTTAGATCTTGCATTTAGTCTCTCTTTTCCCCATTTTTTGTATAAATTTAAAAGGGTTTTAGTAGGGTTTAGGGTTTTAGATTTTAGGGTTTAGGCTTCCGTGTTTAGGTTTAGGGTTTTAAGATTTAGGATTTAAGGTTTAGGAATTAGGGTTTTATGGTTTTAGGGTTTTACGGTTTTACGGTTTTACGGTTAAGGGTTTGGGATTCAGGGTTTAGGATTTTGGGTTTGAGGGTTTAGGGTTTAGGTTTTAGGGATTATGGTTTAGGATTTAGGATTCTAGGGTTAAGAGTTTAGGGTTTATCATATATATTTTCTGTGATGTGTTGGTAGATGGTTATCGTAGTTGTATGGTCTTCGATGATTTTCTTTGTTTAGTGGCAACATCGCCGAATGAATTAACATGCTGGACAAAATCCATTTCATCAAATGCCGGTGTGAGTCCGAATGAATGCGAAACTGGGTTGAGAACGACCTTGATGGTCGCTCAAAGCAATATGGAGATTGTAAGCCCCTGTTGAATGAATTCAACTGTGTTTAGATATTGCATTTTATGTTTGCATTTCACATGTGCATTTCGATCTTGCATTTACCAGTTGCATTTCACTTTTGCATGAAGTCTATAATTGTGGTTCTAGATTTGTTGTATTGCTATTTTTGTATAAATTTTATATGCTTTCTTATCGTTTATCTTTTATTGTGTTGTGTTGGCAGATGGTAATCATAGTTGTATGGTATCAGATGATTCCCATTGTTTAGTGACTACATCACCGATAGGGCAACATATTGGACTCCCTTGTGTGCAAAACACTCAACCCCCAACATGGACAAATTTTTCCGTCAATTGAGGCGGGAATCCTTCCCATTCATTTTCTTTGAAATTTATTTTCTTTAAATTTCATTTCCTTTTGCATTTTGCATTCTTAGTTTACCTTAGCAAAAATCTACAATTAGTAACGTATCAAAGTGAGTGAGAAGATCGGAATGATGATCTAGGCCTAAATTTTTCAACAATGTCAAAAATCAAACAACTAAAACCTCCCTTATTTTCTATCAAAACAGCCACCCACCACCATATTTATCACAATACCCACCACCACATCTATCACCATTCACCACCACCATATTTATCATCATACCCACCACCACATCCATCACCATCCACTATTGTCATTCCTAACATCACCATATTCACCCACCACCATCACATCTACCATTCCTCACCGTCACCATCACTCCTTCCCCACCACCACCACTCCTTCCACCATCTTAGTTTACCACTCATTCCCACCACCACTAAATGGGTTTTGCAAAATCTTTTGCAAAATGGGTTTAATGGAATGTGAGAGAAATGAGCTCATATTTCAATTATGCACCTATTGCAATTCGTTTCAAAACGTTGATCATGATACATCTTGTCTTTTGAAACGTACCAAAACTCGATGAATCCTACAATGTCTTTGATAACCCAATTTTTTTCATAATTTGCTTAACAGTTAGTCATAAAATGAGAGCTTGATGATATGCGAAATATTTTTATTCGACTATTTCTTATGCGACTTCTTTAAAAAAATTAAGTATTGAAAAACATGAGTGGCAGTGTAATTAACAGACTACCTTAAGAAATATTAAAGGAAATGGAACTCATGTTTCAAGTAGGGTCTATTTAGTTTGTGGGTAATACATAAGCGAATTTTAGAAAAATGCGGTATGCATCAGGTGTCGGTGTGTGCCGAATATCAAAATGTCCAAAATGCCCGAACAAAAACCATCCGAAACTTCTCATGTTTATGAATTATTTGATATTTATATTTCATCTATGAATTATTTTTTGAACGTGAGGTCATATTTTTTCTGATTCTAAAAGAGTTGCTGTAATTCTTCCTTTTGGGGACTTAGAGCTCATATTTTGATCTTTGAAATAGTTAATTAATATTAAAGCTGAAAGTATTATTACATAAGTAATATTCTATTAAAAATGTATTAGACATTAATGCACTTTACATTTGTTGACAAAATTGGATTCTATGTGTTACTTATATTTGTTGACAAAATTGGATTCTATGTGTTTGGAATACAATGGGTTGTGCTAATCGGGTTAAGATCAAGAGAAACAAATAATTTGGTAAAACAGTAGGATTTTATCTAAATCGTTAATTGGGATTAAAATAGCGATTGAGATTAACTTGATTTTTAATTAATATTAAGACGAATTAGCAAAAAACACGGAGACGGTTGGAGATCGACCGGTATCAATATTGACCGTTTGATTAATTGAAATCAACGGTTGAGAGGATGTCCCTGTGTCTCACATTAATTCATTGGTCTTCTTGAATTTTCCCTGTGCCAATCTATTTGAATTAAATAATATGGGGATAAGAATGAATATATCATTTATATGGACTTTTCGTATAAATTGCAATACATGTTGGGTCACTACTTTAACATAATTATATTACTAAAAGTTTGAAGACAAAAGCCCATATGCAATAATTCAGACAATGAATGAGACAAGCAACAAACATATCACAATGATTTATGAGATATTATGATATGTCAACCAAAAGTTAATGCCTACAGCTACAAACGATGAGTTGTTCAAAATATTAAATGAGAGTGGCTCAACCTCCCCCATTTATTTATTTATCAATTATTGTTTTTTCATTTTGTTGAAATCAAAAGTGATCACATCTTTAACCATTTAGTTGAAACAAAATCATAGTTGCATAATAATTAGGAAGACGATGAACAATAGTATTCATTGCAATTTCTTATTTAGAATATGATTTTTTAGATATTCTGATAAATCATAAAAGTCGTTATTTTCGAAACAAGAAGTTTGATTTTTCACAGAGAATTATGAATGTACCCTATCTATGTGACATGCATTGCTTCAGCTAATGCTCTATATTTGTAACAAGATAATAATACATTTGTGTCTGCCATGCCACCTTAGTTATTAGGGTATGTATTTAATATTTTAATAAAGTATATTATAATTAAATTAAAGAGAAAATATTTTCAATATATTTTTGGGAGATGAATTGTGGCTTCAAAAATAATCGACAATTAGCTCCTTTTATTCTTGTACAAATTTGGTGCACTGTCTTTGATGAGCGAATACCAAAGTACCAAACACGTATTCATTGACTAGATCCGCTCCTAGATAAATTTAATATATAATTATTCTCATATTGATGTTCGTTATGGTTCAAATATTTTAGTACATAAAATAACAAGTATACTTCATGAAACATACTATATCATATCATGTAACATGTGATATTAAAGTTTAATTTATGAAATAACTCATTAAATTTCATTAATCAGGAAAAGGTTCAAGGAGGACCAATACATTTATGTGAGACGGAAGGACATCATCTCAACCATTAATTTCTATCAATTCAACGGTTAATATTGATAACCGTCACTAACCAACCGCCCCGTGTTTTTTGCTAATTCATTATAAATTTAATAAAAAACTAATTTAATCTCAACCGCTAGATTTATCTAAACCAACGGTTGAGATCAAGTCTTTATGTCTCACAAAAATTTAATGTCCTTCTAGAACTCAACCTCATTAATCATTTTACACTATTTCATAAACATATGATATGAATATTTTTATAAAGAAATAACATATCATGGTTCTTGAATTATGATATCATTTTAAGACTCTAACGCGTTATGAATATAAGAGCATCCTTCACCATGCTAAAAATAATCTACCATCCATATCTCTCTTCAATTTTATCTCTCATCAAATCATGATTCATTGCAAAAAAGATCATGGGCATCCCCACCATGATTCACCAGAAAAAACCATCATTTTCTCCTTAAACCCGTCAATTAAGAAATTAAATTATTTAAAAATTAATCAAAATATATTAAAATGGAAGTCCATATGTAGAATTAAAAGAGTTAAGTTAAATGGTATAATTTTTAAAATCAATTTTTTGTTATTTTTAAGATATAAACATTATATCATCTAATATGAACAAAGTTCTGACACAGTACACGTGGCTTTGATCTGATTGGTTCAGTTCTCATGGTAGATTCTAGAATTCTACCATGGGATGATTTTTTTTCATGATAAACCATGTGATGATCAAAGCAACAATGCAAAAACCATGGTGGGGATGCATGATATTTTTTAGCATCCTTCATGGTAGATTCTCATGGTAAAAAATCATGGTGGGGAGATTTCGCCCATGACACGATGTGGGAGTTTTGTATGCACCTCAATCCAGTATCACTCTAGATTTTATTAAGCTAGATGTTGATGCATAGAATATTGATATAGAGCAAAGAGCGCTGAGTATCTGGAAGAAATGTGACCATCCGAAGAAAGTGCGCATTAGCAGTTTTTGTAGTTTCTAAGAGTCTGGTGTCTGATTTGGACTCATAATCTTTGTTCACTTTGCTCGTGACATATGGGCATTTTAGGACATCTGAGTCCATTTACTATTTTATTTTTTAATACTTTTTTGAATATTTTATTCATATCTCTTTTAGGATTTTCGGCTTTCACTATTTAAAGGAGAGTTAGCTACCGTTGTTGAACAGTTGATTTGATTTTTAATAAAAGTTCTAGGGTTTTTCCTGAATATATTATTTCATGCTCGTACGCTGCATCATTTAACAAGAGTACTAATTTAAATATTTCGATGACAGGATAAGTTGACAGTGATGTCCCAATTAATTTATCATATCGATTGAGCAAACATAACGTAGATTGAGGAACCCTGAAAAACAATGATTTATGATATTATTTAATAGTTATATTTCATCGATGAATTATATTTTGGGTTTTTTAGCGAAAACCACCCGTCCAATACCACTATTTGAACAAAACCACCCCCTCAAATTTTTTTTTGACTTAACCACCCATGAATATCAAAACTATTTAATATGACTTTTTCAACAGGTCAACAGGTAATTATGACCGTTGACTTCGGTTGACTTATAATAAAAATTAATAAAAAAAGTTTTTTTGTTAAAACCACCCTTCCAATACCAAAATTTAATTAAAACCACCCCTTCCAAAAGTATTTGACTTAACCATCCACAAACTATTTAATATGATGTTTTCAATAGGTTTACATCGGTGACTTCAGTTGATTTATAATAAAAATCATAATTGATAATTTACATACTAATTACCAAATAATTTTATTGATTTCGGTTGACTTACCAAATCTACTACAAACTAATTATTCTAATTAATTTTGTTTACTCTAAAATCTAATTGATAATTTACGGACCACTCAATAAACTAATTGAAAATCCTAAAAATAAAATTCGTCAAACTTCTTATTCCTAATTGCATTTCATGAAATTCTAGGATCGAGATCGGTGTGGTAAAGGGCTTATGTGAGATACATGTGGTGGTGAGGAGTTTGACAAATTTTGTGTTTAGGATTTTCAATTAATTTCATTGATTAATCCGTAAATTACATTAGATTTAGAGTAAACAAAATTATTAAAATAATTAGGTCATACGTATGGTAAGTCAACCGAAGTCAATGAAATTGATTTTGTGGATATATCAACCAAAGTCAATGAAATTAATTCGATAATTAGTCCGTAAATTACCAATTATGATTATTATTAAAAAATTTTTATTATAAACCTATTGAAAAAGCCATATTAAATAGTTTTTATATTTGAAGGTGGTTAAGTCAAAAAAAAATTTGAAGGGGTTGTTTTGATTAAATTGTGTAATTGAAAGGGTGGTTTTATACAAAAAACTCAAATTGCCATTATAAGTCAACCAAAGTCAACGGTCATAATTACCGGTTGACCTGTGAAAAAAGTTGTGTTAAAGAGTTGTTACATTCATGGGTGGTTAAGTCAAAAAAAAATTTGAGGGGGTGGTTTTGTTCAAATAGTGGTATTGGACGGGTGGTTTTCGCTAAAAAACCCTTATATTTTTTCAGATTCTAAAAGAGTTGCTATAATTCTTCCTTTTGGGGACTTAGTGATAAGACTCAGAGATTGAGCTTGGAGATCGGAGACGATCGGAAAGTCAGAAAAGGAGGATCATATGAAAGAAGATGAAATCTGAGAGAGATTAAAGAAAACAAAATTTTCATTTCACTAAAATGTTCACATAACAACATTACAGTTCACAACATGTATTTATAACTTGTTTCATTATATACATTTACTTCTTGCTAACTAACGACTATAGTCACGCAACCATTTGGGAACTTGTATATTTCGCTTGGTCCTCCTCTCCTCGCCTTCTTGACTCTCTCGGCTTTCATCCGCGGCACTCTCTCGACACTCCATGTCAACAGCGTCATACATTGTTTCGCCATTGCTCGCTTTCCCACTTCTTGTCCTTCCTCATTAGTATTCGATACAATAGGAAAAAGATAACAATCATTCTTATCACTTAGAGCTCATATTGTAATTGATCTTTAAAATAGTATATTAATATTCATAAAGTTGAAAGTATTATCACATGAATCATATTCTGTTAAAAATGCACTAGACATTAAGGCACTTTATATTTGTTGACAAATTCGGATTCTTGTGGGTTGTGCCAATCTACTTGAATTAAATTGCAAGACATGCGGGGTCAGTACTTTAACATAATTATATCACTAAAGAGTGAAGACAATGCCCTCATGCAATAATTCAGACAATGCCCTCATGCAATCATTCAGACAATAAAACGAGCAGTAAACATTCCACAACGATTCAGGAGATATTAAGGTATGTCAGCCAAAAGATAATGCCGACAGCTTACAAACGATGAGTTAAAAAACATGTAACACGAGAGTGGCTCAACCTCACCCATTTATTTTTATCAATTATTGTTCCTGCAAAGTTGAATAGTATTGCATTATTGTTTATCACACGGTTAATGGTGTAAATCAATTAAAGGATACAATGTAATTTTTGTTTTTTCATGTTGTTGAATTCAGAAGTGATCACATATTTGACCACATAATTGAAACAAAATCATAGTTGCATCGGATAATTAGGACGAAGATGAACAATATGGTTCAGGAAGTATTCATTGCAATTTCTTATTTGGAATATGATTTTTTAGAAATTCTGAAAAATCATAAAAGTCTTTTTTCGAAACAAGCAATTTCATTTTTCGCAGATATTATGAATGTACCTTATATAACATGCCATGCCACCTTAATTTAGGGTTTAATCTGTACGTTAAAGTTATTTTTTTAAGAATAACAGATATCACATTCAAAAAGGAACTTTCTTAGTTTCTCACTTGCACCGATATAAAAATTATTGATAAGCCATCATCTTTAATATCAATGTCTTGTATTATTATTTCAAAGAGTAAATTGGAGTAGGATGCACACTAAAAGTTCGGACGAAAGTTTGGAGTCATAATCATTTGGTTTATTTATTTAAAAATAAAGGTATTTGCATGAAAGACCTTATACGGGAACAAACATAGCACACGCAATACTTCCACGGACACATTATTAGGGAACAAACATAGCACACGCAATACTTTCATGGACACATTATCATGCCTTTGCGGCCTCTTCTTGAATATGTTGATCAATACCTTCAGAAAGGTGAATGACAATATCAAGGTAACTAGTGGGAGCAAGTATGCTAGGGTTCATCCTCTCATATTCGATAGTCCAGCGAACTTTACTGCCACTTCCATCCTCCTTATCAGTTGCTTGCATTGTTGCAACGAAGCTTTTGTAATCATCAAGTGTATGTCCTTCAAGCACCCTCAAAGTGATCAAGTGATTTTCATTATCAATGGCCTCGATGATCTCCTTAGCACTCTTTGACTCTCCACCTAGATTGCACGAAGTTGCAACATAAGTACAATATTTATCATTTTTACATTCATATCCTAACCTTATGAAGATCAAAGCTGGAACGTTACGATGCCCGATAGAGTTAGAATGTAAAAATATAACGTCATGTTCAAAATCAAAAGTGAGAATTGAGCCTACAACTCCAGGTTCTCCCTCATGGACTCTCGGACTTATGGATGTGGTGAGTGACATTAGAGATGTGTTTGTGTTTTTTTGGGTAAAAACCTCAAAAAACTGGGCAGCACTAGATTTGATTTCTTGTATGCTCTCACAATCCCAGCTAGAGACATATCTTTTTTCGTATGAAATCAAATCTCAAATGTAAATTGCTTAAGATGTGTGGTTCAACAATGAAACAACATATGCCTATAAATACAGACTCTAGCCTTGATGCCAATAATGTTAATAATTAATTTTACAGACCAAGTGTCGCATAGTTAGGGCCAATCTACTAGTCACGATGTACCGCCTTAATAATCTCATTCAAGTAGTCACATCTAGGGATGTCTAGTGGATCCGGTCAGATTAATCTAAAATGTTAGTCTTATGGATATATGTGTCATAAAGTAAGTCAAATTTGATATGCTGCTGGGAAGCATTGCAAATTACGGATTTTACGCTGAGTGTTTTATAAAATTGTGCTATAAGAGGAAGGGGGTGAACGTAAAATTCACCCCTCAACCTCTCTTCATCTCTTGCTTCTCACTTGATATTCTGTTCTTTTGAGTCCCAAATAGTTTTAGCATTCCAGAGTTTTTATAACACGTAATCAGCACGATAATTCTGTCCCCAACTGAGTAAGTTATAGAAGACGGTATACTTTACACTTTATCATATTATTATCTAATATGTGTATGACGTCATATTGCTATACAACGGATGGTTGTACCTCCACATATAGTATATGATGTGATTTACAACATGCATTTACTTTCTAAATGTATAACCTCATTTTACTGTACAACGGACGGATCTAACCTCCGTATAGTAAATGACGTGATTTACATCTGATGATATAATCATTCATTTGATATTTGATTTACACTGACTAAATATGTTTACTGCATTATTTATAAAGTTTTAATTAATACATGCTTTAATTAACTAAAAATGTTTACTATATTTATTTAATTAGATGTTAAATTGATGATATTGTTTAAACACCATTAGCATTTAATTAAACCGAATTAGTGGACTCCCAACGGTAACCTAACGGCTATATTCCCTCCAACGGCTATATTTTTTCCTATAAAATCGAACTTAAACAAATCATACTAAACACAAAATTTCTCTACTATCATATAGTTTTCTCACTCAAAGATTTACAAATTTGCAAAGGATGTCTCGGTTCGTGTTAGTTATAGTTGCTATAATAATTAGTGCACTTAGCATCATGGTTTTCACCGGGGATCTTGCACCGGATGTATTTTCTACTTGTTGTAAACATCTCGGAATTATGTGTGCTTGTCTACTTTTTACTCTTTTCTATGATATGTATGTTCTGAACTGATCTAATAAAATACCTTGTGTTTTTCATTAGTTATCATCATGAACAACCTTGTGAAGCTTGAATTTGCACCACTTGACATCAGTGGGAGCAACTACATACCATGGACTGTTGATGTGAAAAATCACCTTAAGGCTAAGAGCCTCATTGTAACACTGGATGCTGACAACACCGCACCAGAGAGTGATAAAGCAATGTCTCTGATCTTTATCAGAAGACACATTGATGAAAGCTTGAAAAATGAACACCTCACGGTGGATGATCCACGTGAGTTATGGGAAAGTCTGAAAGATCGATACGATCATCAGAAGGATGTAATCCTCCCGAAATACCGTGATGCATGGAACACTTTGAGGTTCCAAGATTTCAAAACCGTTAGTGATTATAATTCCACGATGCACAGCATCGTCGCATACTAAGGTATTGCGGAATGGTGATAACGGAATCAGACATGATAGAAAAGACTCTATCAACCTTCCATGCATCGAATGTCACTCTACAACAACAGTATCGCATCAGAGGCCATGAAAAGCACTCACAACTGATAATTGCCCTTTTGCTTGCTGAAAAGCATAATGAACTGTTAATTAAAAATCATCAGTCCCGCCCAACGGGCTCAAAAGCTTTTTCAGAAGCAAATTTTGTAAAGTCCGACAAGCCCGAACACATGAATAATTATCATGTTCGAGGTAGAGGTCGTGGACGTGGACGAGGTCGTGGCCGCGGTTATGGTCATGGACGGGGTCGAGGTGGTTTTTCTTATAACCCCCCTCAAAGGACCATTGTCCCTAACCAAAAGAGAAACCGAAATGAGTGGAACCGAGGAAATTCCAACAAATTGGAAAAGGGTTCCAACTCCACTAATGACCATGAATCTGCTTGTAACAGATGCGGTCTTGTAGGCCACTGGTTCAGAAATTGTCGAACCCCAGATCATTTGTAAAACTCTACCAAGAGTCCGTGGATAGAAAAAGAAAGGGAAAGAGGTTAATTTTGTTGACCATCCCATAAATGAGTTTACTCATTTTGGAGCATCTGATTTCCACGATGACTTTGGTGATATGGGAGTTACTCATACCGATGGGAAAGAAGTTAACTATGTGGATAGAGATCCCATATATGAGTACACTCACCTTGGGGAGTCTGAATTCAACTATGACCTCTCAAAGAATTCAGCTGAACATGGTGATGGTGATAACTAAGGGAATGTTATAATCCCTGAAGGGAATGATGTCAAATGGTCCGATGTTTGCTTGTTTTTCTGTGTGCTTCCCTTTCACATGCATGTTTGAAGTTCTTCTTTTCTAATAAACTAGAACTATGCTTTTACTAATGAGTTAACTTATATATTTCTTGTTTACTTTAAGTTTTTGAAAATGGATAACGCAAGCGGTGAGGCTTACAAAAGGACTAACATTGAAGATGTTTGTATCCTTGACTGTGGAACAACACATACAATCTTAAGAGATGAAAGGTTTTTCTTAAAGATAAAACCAACACAAACGATTGTGAATACAATATCAGGTCCGGTAGACCTGATAGAAGGGACTGGCAAGGCAAATTTTATATTGCCGAATGGCACAATGTTTATGATAAACAATGCCTTATTCTCGCCAAGATCCAAAAGAAACCTGTTGAGTTTCAATGATATATATTCTCATGGTTTTGATACACAGTCTGTGACTGAAGGTAACATGAAATATATGCTACTCATAGCACACAAGTCTGGAAAGAGACATATACTTGAGAAGTTACCAATGCTCCCCAGTGGATTGCATTACACGCATATTTATGCGGTTGAATCAAATGCAGTAACTATTAAACCTTCGATGTTAACCATATGGCATGACCGGTTGGGTCATCCTGGTACATCTATGATGCGAAGGATTATCTTAAATACACATGGGCATTCATTGAAGGATCTGAGGATCCCTCAAGGTAGAACATTGCCATGTAAAGCTTGTTCTCTTGGAAAGCTAATAATAAGACCTTCACCGGGAAAGGTTGAAGCAGAATCACCTGTTTTTTGGAACGCATTCAAGGTGATATATGTGGGCCTATTCACCCACCTTGTGGACCATTTCGATATTTTATGGTATTGATAGATGCATCTAGCAAATGGTCACATGTGTGTCTGCTATCAACCCGTAATATGGCATTTGCTAAATTACTTGCTCAGATGATTAAACTTCGAGCTCAGTTTCCTGATCATACCATTAAGAAAATCAGGCTTGATAATGCCGGTGAATTTACATCCCAGACATTCAATGATTATTGTATGTCGGTGGGGATAGTGGTTGAACATCCTGTTGCACATGTTCACACACAAAACGGTCTTGCTGAATCATTAATTAAACGCCTTCAGCTTATTGCTAGGCCATTAATAATGAGAACAACGCTTCCCACATTAGTGTGGGGTCATGCAATATTGCATGCTGCTGACTTGATTCGTATAAGACCGAGTGCATATCATGAGTACTCTCCACAACAACTTGCGTTTGGTCAAGTACCAAATATATCTCATTTGAGGATTTTTGGTTGTGCGATTTATGTACCTATTGCACCACCCCAAAGAACAAAGATGGGTCCACAAAGAAGTCTTGGGATTTATATCGGCTTTGAGAGTCATTCCATTGTTAAATATCTAGAACCTCAAACTGGCAATGTGTGCACAGCACGTTTTGCTGATTGTCATTTTAATGAGGAAGTTTTCCCACCATTAGGGGGGAAAGAAAAAACAAATGGAAAGAGAAATCACCTGGTCTGTGCCAACGTTAGTGCATCTTGACCCTTACACACAAGAGTGTGAAAGGCAGGTTGAAAAGATATTGCATTTGCAAGAGATAGCAAATAAGCTTCCTGATGCATTTAGTGACACAAAGAGAGTGACAAAATCTCATATACCAGCTGAGAATGCTCCATTTCAAATTGAAATTCCAAAAGGAAAATTTGAAACTAAAATCACAACTCGTTTAAAGCGTGGTAGGCCACCTGGTTCCAAGAATAAAAATCCTCGAAAAATGAAAAGGGCTGATAAGTCTGACGTGCCCATAGTAGAGGAACAAATTCCTGTAGAAATACAGAATGATGAGAATCAAGAGATCTCAATAAATTATGCCTATACGGGTATAAGATGGAATCGAAATGAGAATATCAATGATGCATTCTCATATAGTTTGGCATGTGATATCATGAATGAAAATGATGGAGATCCCGAGCCATGTCGATTAGTGAATGTAAAAATCGACATGATTGGAACAAGTGGAAACAAGCAGTTGAAACTGAACTAGACTCGCTTAATAAGCGTAAGGTCTTTGGGGCTATAGTTCTCACACCTAAGGATGTGAGGCCTGTCGGATATAAATGGGTCTTTGTGCGGAAGAGAAATGAGAAAAATGAGATTGTAAGATACAAGGCTAGACTTGTTGCACAAGGTTTTTCTCAAGACCCGGTATCGATTTTGAAGAAACGTATTCTCCTGTGATGGATGGAATTACGTTCAGATACCTGATTAGTCTGACAGTTCATGAGAAACTTAATATGCATCTTATGGATGTTGTTACAGCTTACCTATATGGATCACTTGACACTGAAATTTTTATGAAAATTCCTGAGGGTTTTAAGATGCCGAATCATCAGTTCAAAACCCAGAGAAAGATATTCAGTCAAGTTAGAAAGATCCTTATACGGATTAAAACAATCCGGACGCATGTGGTACAATCGATTAAGCGATTATTTGTCAAAGAAAGGATATATTAACAATCCCCTTTGTCCGTGCGTTTTCATTAAGAAAACAACATCTGGATGTGTAATTATCGCTGTCTATGTCGATGATTTGAATATCATCGGGACAAGTGAGGAGATTCAAGAAGTAATCTCTTATCTGAAAAGGGAATTCGAAATGAAAGACCTTGGGAAAACAAAATACTGTCTCGGATTACAGATTGAGCACATGTCAAGTGGGATACTTGTGCATCAATCGAATTATACGAGAAAGATTATTAAGAGGTTCAATATGGATAAGTCAAATCCACTAAGTACCCCAATGGTTGTAAGATCCCTTGATATCAACAAGGATCCATTTCGCCCTTGTGAAGAATCTGAACAGATTCTGGGTCCAGAGGTACCTTATTTCAGTGCATCGGAGCTCTTATGTATCTCACTAATTGTACTCGTCCTGACATTTCGTTTGCAGTTAATTTGTTAGCTAGATTCAGCTCTGCTCCTACGAAACGACACTGGAACGGAATCAAACATGTGTTTCGCTACCTTCAAGGAACAATTGATTTAGGATTATTTTATCCTAACAATTCGAAACCAGTTTTGGTTGGTTATGCTGATGCAGGTTATTTGTCAGACCCGCACAAAGGAAGGTCACAAACCGGATACGTATTTACATGTGGAGGAACTGCAATCTCTTGGCGTTCACAGAAACAGACACTCGTTGCCACATCGTCAAACCATGCTGAGATCATCGCATTGCACGAGGCAAGTCGTGAGTGTGTATGGTTGAAGTCAATGACACAGCATATTAGGATCACAAGCGGTCTACTACCAGTGGATGAACCCATCACTCTTTATGAAGACAATGCTGCATGCATTACTCAAATGAAAGAGGGATTCATCAAAAGCGACAGAACAAAGCATATTCATCCTAAGTTTTTTTCGTTCACTCAAGAGTGGAAAAGGATAAGACGATCAACATACAATATGCTCGTTCCGACAAAAATTCAGCAGATCTTTTTACAAAAGCTCTTCCCACGTCAACATTCAAAAAGCATGTCCAAGAGATCGGCATGCGACGGTTACAGAATTTGTGACAAACTCATCTATATCAAGATGAGGGGGAGCTTCGCGTGGTTGCACTCTTTTTCCCTTACTGGTTTTTATCCCACAGGGTTTTTCCAAGTAAGGTTTTTAATGAGGCAACATAAACACGTACTAAGCATCCCAAAAGGGGGAGTGTCATAAAGTAAGTCAAATTTGGTATGCTGATGGGGCCCACGTAAGAAAAAAGCATTGCAAATTATGGATTTTACACTGAATGTTTTATGAAATTGTGCTATAAAAGGAGGAAGGGGGTGAACGTAAAATTCACCCCTCAACCTCTCTTCATCTCTTGCTTCTCACTTGATATTATGTTCTTTTGAGTCCCAAATAGTTTTAGCATTCCAGAGTTTTTATAACAATATGGCATTTTTTTGAATAAAATTATATGAAAAGTAGTTAGATTAAAGTTAGAATAGAAATTAACTATAGATGCAAAACTGGAAGACGAAGATGCAACACGAGATGCAACACGAGATGCAACAACAAGAGAAGAATGCGCGGCAGAGCAGCTCCCGACAATAATAGGCAATGTATAATCCCATATTTTTGTAAAGATTGACGGGGATATAAATAAGAGTGAAACGAGGTTGGAGATTTATGCACTTAATGAGAAAATAACTCTCATGTTTGATAGAGATATCCAAGAGAAATACAAGGTGAGGTGTTCAGAGTGCACCATTAAGATCCGAGCTCAAGTTAGTACTCAGACACATAGATCGGAGGACCTGCTAAAGATTGACATTTCACACAAACTTATTTGTTGACACAAATCAGCCCTCGCCATCCGGGAGGAGGCCAATGGTTCGGGAGAATACTGTAGAGGACACGTCCTAGCTATCTGGGAGGAAGCTAGTAATTCGATCGATAGAATACTGTAGAGGACAAAATAACGTTTGGGAGAACAGAGCGTGATTATGCTAGGACTTAATACACCCAGAAACTCGTTGTCAGTGAGCATGATTGTGCTTTTAGATTCGGAGAACCCATATATGATGATTATGATGATAATGTGAGTTACTATGATGATGAGAGTGATTGTGCTTTTAGTTTCGAAGAATCCATATATGATGATTATGGTCATGAAGAAATTGATATCGCCCCAAGGTCAAGTGGGCTTGTTTACGATCACTACGACAAGGGTTACTTGCCCCGAACCACCCGTAAAATATGCGTTTTCTCGGGAACCACCCATAAAATAATTTCTTTCCGGGAATCACCCTTCCGTTATACTTTTTTTCCAGGAACCACTATAACGACCCGACCGGATCAGTCGATCCGAGCCGCTACAAGCATAGCCTGTCCGAGACACATGCCACCCAAGTCTCCTAGGTCACCAGAGCTTAGGTTTCTTTCTTTCAGTACACGAAGCTAGGACTAAGTAGAATTTTGATTACGGAGGCGAAGCGCGCCATTTTCTTGAACAACGTTCTGCTGTGACCTTTAGGAAATTCATATTTTATTAGACTTCTAAGATTTGCCTCTTATAGGTTTAAATTTATTTATATAGGTTGTGATGGCTGACAAGCACGTCGTTGAGTGCTGCAAATTTGTCCCGACTCTCCTACTAGTATAGTATTGGTAAGTTGGGGTCGAATCCACAGGGAACGGTGAAAAATCTTCTTTTATCTACAACTAAAGATTGGGGTTGTGAGTAAAAAAAAATAAAAGAAAAGAAAACAATTGCGCAAGTGGTACTGGCGGTCAATCAGAAGGCAGTCACAAAAGATATTATCAAATATACGAGAGATGAGCTCGGTTCTGATTCTTCACTATGATTTTCCACGTTTATCATTGGTTACTAAAGATACATGATATAATGTTCACGTAGGTTAAGGTCCTGTCACAGCTTAATAACCTACACATACATTCTGGTTAAGGTCCGTATGATATTATTATTCAATTCTAGTCTAGTCAACCACGAATCCGGTCAAGGTAGCTATCGACTATTCTAGTGTTACTCCTATCATTCACTGTCACGTACTTCTGATGGTTTAACTATAGATAGCAGATTTTACAACTTAGTTTGCGGTGCAAGGCTTCGCTTAATTGTCTAACCTAATTATCATGCAATTGAGCTTGGAATAATAATACTAAACTTATCATGCAATTAAGAACAAAACCTCAAAACATATCATTCATAGATCTGAATCCAAACCGAATTCAGTAAGTTAGCTACTCATACTGAATGTTTACATCTCAAGAATAAATATTGAACAACTAAAGTAACAAGCAAATCCGAGTGATGCGTCGTAAGGCTCGCGTCGGCAGCTTGCGCGCTCCGCTCTCTATCTGCGCCGCTGATCGCCTCCATTTCCTCTCCAGATCGCATCTCTGTGATTTCTATGAAGCTTTGTATTTATAGTCTTGCCTCTTAGGATTTCCACGAATTAGGAAAGAAAATCTATAGGAAATCATCTTTATCTCTAAAAATCAGTTGTGGGAATATCTTGATCTCCAAAAACCGACTTAGAAATATTCTTTCCGCGTGATGAGGTCATCGCTCCGGATATTTCGGTGATTGCTGACGTCATCATTTTGCTCTGCTGTACACGACCCATACTCGCGCGCCACACTGCTCGCGCGCTCGTTGGTCTTTGGCTCTTTGTCACTTTGTTGTCTTTTGTTCCGACCTTCAGCATTTTTGTTGCACTTTTGTTCTAACTCTTCTAATCAACCTGAGACACAAAACTACACCAAAAGCGTAATCTTATACTAAATTATGTTAGAATCTAAATAGTGTAAAGGACTTAAAACAGCATACAACAGTGCTCTATCAAATCCCCACACTTACTCTTCTTCGTCCCTGAACAATCCGGCTTCCTTACCTCTTGTGTAATGTACGCGTGAATGTTGGACTTACTGCGCCACATGCCTGCGCCACTCACACAACCTACGCAACTGTGACTATACAACACCAAACTGATTTAAGTAATTAATTCAAACCTTGTTTTACCTCTCTTGTGGAATGCATACCAATTCAGATGATTGGGAGATAGTCCTGTTTAACCACCGGTCACCGAGTTCTTCTTGATTCGCAATTGTATGGTTATTCGTGTTCGCTTTCTTTGATACGTGATTGATTCGCGTCCTTAGGGTTTCTGAGCTTTACGTCTTTGACGCTTCACTTTTTTTATATTTCTCGGACAGTTTGATATATACTTGTTGCACACTTTCTTCTTTTCATTGTTTCGGCCTTTTGAGCTTTAACTTTGAATTGAATCTTTCTGGTCCGGATATCATTCTTCCCTAGAACGGTTTCCAATCATGGGCTTCGGATAGCAGCTATGGAACCACGCCCCGCTCTCGCTTTGGACCAGTCGCGCGCAAGTCAGGCCACGCGTTTGCAACCGCACGCCCCTTCCTGAGCAACTAACTTCCACGAAGACGGTCTATTTTCCCGTCTCGTCACGCCATTAGGGTTTTGCCTTCGGCATCTGCGTGACTGGGCTTGCTCTTATCCTTTGACCGCGAAGTACCAACCTCCATGAATAGTCATAACCATACAACCGCTCCTCAAGTTTGGTTCGGTTGACTGCTTCTCTAGGATATTTCTATCAGCTCCACATCCCTCTTTATTCCACTCAAGAGAACACAAAATTCGAAAAAACCTTCCTCCTGCGCCTCGTGTTGCTCATTCAGACAATGAGGTTAATGTTAATTTGCCTCCTGAGACACGCCCAGTAATGAATGAACAAGCACCAGATGTACACATCAACCCCCACCCCAACCCACTTTGACAGATATGATGAATAGTATTTTAGGTCTTACACAGGTGCTACAAGGTTTATGACGAGCACGTCGTTGAGTGCTGCAAATTTGTCCCGACTCTCCTCACTAGTATAGTATTGGCAAGCTGGGGTCGAATCCACAGGGAACGGTGGAAATCTCTTTTCAACTACAAACTAAGATTGGGTTGTGCGTGAGTTTTAAAGAAAGAAAGAAAAACTGCTGCGCAAGTACAACTGGCGCACACACAGACAGCAAGTATGAAAGACGCAAACAAATATGCAAGAGATGAATCCGGTTCAGATTCTTCACTATGAACTCTATGTTTTATCCTTGGTCACTAAAGGCACATGATATAATTGTCCACGTAGATTAAGGTCCTGTCACAGCTTAATAACCTACACATACATTCCGGTCAAGGTTTGTATGATATTACTACTCAATCTAGTCTAGTCAATAACGAATCCGGTCAAGGTAGTTACTGCCTATTCTAGTGTTACTCCTATCATTCACAGTCACGTACTTCTGATAGTTTAACTATAGATACTAGATTCTACAACTAAGTCTGCGGTGCAAGGCTTCGCTTAATTGTCTAACCTAATTATCATGCAATGGAGTGCGGAATAATAATACTAAACTTGATCATGTAAATTAAGAACAAGACCTCAAAAACATATTATTCATAGATCCAAATCCAAACCGAAATCATAAGTTAGCTAGACATACTGATCGAATACATCTCAAGAATAATTATAAGACAACTAAAATAACAAGACAAATCTGGATTGCGTCGTCAGGCTCGCGTGACAGGTTGTGCGCACGTCTTCGCCGGAATTCTGCTCTGCGCCGTCAGCTCTCTCTCTCCCTCTGGAGATTTCCATAAGCTTTGTATTTATAGTCCTTGCCTTCTAGGGTTTCCACGAATATTTAGGCAAGATATCTGAGGGAAATCATCTTATCTCTAAAAATCAGCTTAGGAAACCTTAAATCTCCAAAAACCGATTAGAAATATCTCTTTAGCGCGTGATGACGTCATCGTTCCGAATATCTCGCTGTCTGCTGACGTCACCGTTTTGCTGTCTTCTGCGCGACCTTCACTCGCGCGCCATGTTGCTCGCGCGCCAGTGGTCTTCTGTCTTTGTTGTCGTTGTTGTCTTTTTTCTGAGATTCAGCCTCTTGTTGTGTTTTTGTTCTAACTCTTCTTTAAGACCTGAAATACAAAACTACACCAAAAGCGTAATCTTATATAATAAATGTTAGAATAAAAGCAGTGTAAAGGACATAAAATAGCGTACAACTACTCTATCAAATCCCCCACACTTACTCTTGTTCGTCCCTGAACAAGTCGGCTTCCTTACCTCTTGTGTACTGCACGCGTGAATGTTGGACTTACTGCGCCACACATGTGCGCCACTCTCACAACCTGCGCAATTGTGACTCTACAACACTAAACTGATTAAAGTAACTGATTCTAACCTTGTGTTACCTCTCTTGTGGAATGCAAATCAATTTGGATGATTGGGAGATAGTCCTGCTTAAGCACCGGTCACCGAATTCTTCTTGATTCGCGATTGCATGGTTATTCGTATCCGCTTTCTTTGGTACGTGATTGATCCGCGTCTTAGGGTTTTCTGAGCTCTACGTCTTTGACGCTTTACTGTTTGTTTCTCGGACATATTGATAATCTCTGTTGCACAATTTCTTCTTTTCATCGTTTCGGCCTTGTAAGCTTTCACTTTGAATTGAATACTCTGCTTTCTGGTCCGGATCCTTATTTTTCCCTAGAACGGCTTCCAATCACGGCCTTCGGATAACAGCTATGGAACCACGCCCCGCTCTCGCTTCTGATTAGTCGCGCGCAAGTCAGGTCACGCGTTTGCAACCGCGCGCCCCTTCCTGAGCAACTACTTCCACGAAGACGGTCTGTTTTTCCGTCTCGTCACGCTGGTAGGGTTTCGCCTTCGGCATCTGCGTGACTGAGCTTGCTCTTATTCCTTTGACCGCGAAGTACCAACCTCCACGAATACTCATAACCATGCAACCGATCCTCAAGCTTTTTCGATCGACTGCTTCTCTAGGACGTTTCTATCAACTCCACATCCCTCGTTATTCCACTCAAGAGATACACAAAATTCGAAAAAATTACCAAAAATCAGAATATGTCATATAAGCACAAATTACCTCAGGTGCGCGAGTACGCACACAGGTCGCGCACGCCAATGTTTCTTGCGCGCAATACCTCTTGAGATGTGTTCAACTTTCGGTTTGGTTTGTTTTAAACTAAAAAAAAACGAAAAATTTATCCTAAAAAAAAAAAAATTCCTACTCCTAAGATAGATATACTACTGCCCCCCCACACTTAAACAAAAACGTGTCCTCACGTTATGCATAAGTAATAAAGAAAGCAATAGAATGCATGCATGTAATGCAATATTTTACCGATCACAATTATAATATTGCCACCCACCGAGTTATTGAAAACACCGATTATTAAAACACCATTTAAAACATAAGGACAGTTAAAGTGTTTAAAAAACAGTTCAAACAACCACCGAAATATTCATTACACCGATCAAAATATTTAAAACGAAGTAGAAAATGACCGGGAGAGTTCTTCGATAGGGTCTTCATCCTGTAGTGCATACTCTCCTGGGATCGGGTCTCCAGCGTGCCAGCCTCTAGGTGGCGTCAAGTCCAAGTTGGCACCCTGTGGTGCCACATACTCCATAACACGCTGAGCGTTGAACACCCAGCGCTGGTCAACTAATACTTGCGCGCCACTTCCTTGCGCGCTGGACTCTGCTTGCGCACGCTCTGATCGGCGCCTGCTCCTTCTGGGCGCCACAACCTCTGGCGCAGCTCTGACGTTCTCAAGTCCGCGCCTGTAGCTCCAATACGCGGTTCCATCCGCGCGGATCTTGATACCCTTGTAGAGACGCATCTTCTGGCGCGTCAGAAACTCAGCCCGTATGATGTGTGCTCATCCAGCCAGGTCCATATGCAGCGCACGTAGAAGTGCGTGATCAGTCCTCCGCACAGCAGAGCGGGCCCTTCATGCTCACCGCTTCCCAGTAGCTGGTGAGCAGGCGCGTGTAGCGCACCTTCTTTCCATAGTATAGACCCTTGAGGATCTCCATGTCTAGTAGTCCGGGCCGCTGAGATCCATTGTAGCGGCCGATGATGGAGTGGGAAATGAGCCTCTGGAGATAAAACATCTTTGGGTCCAATAGCTCCGTCCCCAAACTCCTTCCACCCGCATACGGCTTGCTGCCGTCAGTCCAGTCATCCCAGGCCTCTTGATCAGTGTGCTCATCATCTCAGCCCGGGCATGCGCGCAGTCCCATGACTGCGCCGAACTGTGATGGCGCGGCCTCATAGTACACGCCCCTGTGGCGGTACCGATCCGATCGCTACCTTCGTACGACGCGAGGAACTCCAGTGTATCCTCCACGTCCGTGTCCGAGCTGAGTTCCATAAACGCTCCATCCGGTTGCGGTGAAGCCGCATGTACTTCTTCATAGAGCCCCATCTCACGGAGAAATTCCTCATCCACAAACACGGTCAGGCAAAATCACACCTACTGTACAGCCTACTTTGAGCTCAAAATCCAACTTCTCGATTGATCCACACAATACATGATATCGCAAAAACAACACACCAAATACAAACTGGCGCGCGTGTCCTGTCACGCGCGTGCACGCAGATCTAGATCTAAACTTCTACTGCAAATTGAACCACAAAACTATTCCAAATCAATGAAATTTTGACAGTAGAATACCTGCACTGAGATCTACGTTCTGACCAAAATTCTCGAAATTCTGGGTTGCGTGACGGCGGCGACGCGGCGGCTGTGGCGGCGGTCGGCGGTGGTGGTTGTGGCTTTGGGTTTTTGTGTTAGAGAGATAAGTTGAAAATGAAAAGTGACATAAAATTTACCCTCATCACATATTTATAGTAAAAACCCACATGCATGCATGGCCCAAAACTACATGGGCCCAAACTAAAACTAACCTAAACTAAAACTAAAACTAAAAACTAAAACTAAACTAAACTAACTAAACAACAAACAAATATGAAAATAAACTAAGTTAAGTTTGTCGGAGTACCTTCCGACGAGTGCTTTGTTTAACGTCGTTAGCTCGACGCAAATGTGCACTCATAGCGCACGGTTTACCTCCCCCACACTTGAATATTTGCCTCCTTCTGCGTCATCATCTTTTCTGCATGGCAAAAATTCAAGTGGGTTAATATCAGAATAATGAGAAAAATCAATATGATCGGAGGTAAGAGATAGAAAACGCGAAGTCTCGCGTATTAGGCTTTGCTGCGCTAGTCTGTGTGCCTTGCGCGTTTCTGAGTTGCGCAGCCCTATTCTGCATGATCATCCTGCGCACCAGATCTGCGTTCCTATGTTGTTCCCAAGTGTCTTGTCGCTCTCGGCTTCGCTCTCTGCGCCTCTTATCTGGTGGCTTACTCTTTATACTGTTCTGGCGCGCCAAAGGCATATTCTTCTGACTGGCGCGCATCATCCCAGAATACTTGGTATCGGTGCTTCGTTGATCCAATCATTCACCAATGGTTCCTCCGATAACTTGATTCTATTGATGACATCTAATCTGAGTATGTGCTTCTTGTCTTGTAATGTCACCATACCTTTCCCGACATCAATGCACACTTGCGCGGTCCTCATAAATGGTCGGCCCAGCAACACTGATTCCCTTGCTTCCGTATTCGGCTTGTTCATGTCAACTACGTAGAAATCTGCTAGAACTTGAGTTTGCCGACATGGGTCAAGACATCTACTATTTTCCCCTTTGCTTCGGTCCGTGAGTTGTCCGCAAGTAACAATGCAATGTCCGTTGGCTCGAGAGGTCCCATTGACGATGCTGAATACAGTGAATATGGCAGCAAATTAACCGATGCTCCTAAGTCTAACATACACTCGCTAACCAGGGTTTCTCCAATAAAGCACGGAATAGTAAAGGTTCCCGGATCAGCAAGTTTTTCCGGTAAATCTGGAGCTAAGCATATCTTCAAGCTTGCTTGGAAATCATTCAGCATAGTACTTCCTTCTGCTCTGGTGGGTCAGGGTTGGTGCGTGAAAAGACCGGTGCAACAACTATTTCTGTATTTGTTCCTCTGCTGCGCCATCAGTACCGCGCGTATCAACTGGCGCGCTGATGTGTTCTGGTGGCGCGTCCATCTGAACCATGTTGATACTTCCCTTTGGATTCTGGATTACCTGAGAGGGCAGATTACCATCACTAGCCTTCAGTTCATTTACAGTGGTGGCAATCTGGTGAGCTGGTTCTCATCAGTTTAAACCTCTTATCGTTCTGTTCTTCATTCGTCGTACTGTCTCGCCAACTGACCCACTATTTCTTCTAATGATTCTTTGGTGGTTGAGCATTCTGCGTTTGTCCTTCAGTGCGTCGGTGGGTGGGTTGTAGGAAGGTACTGGCGCGTAAGGTCGTGCGCCAGTGGGAGCATTAGGTTGCGCGCGCCAGTCAGCGCGCGGCCTCTGAAAATTCTGGTCGTTCTTCCAACTAAACCCATTCTCTGCCAATCCAAACTAGGCTGTCCTTGCCTAGCTTGTCCATTGTTCCATCCTCCTACTGCATTAACATCTGCGTGTTCTTCGAATAGGGAGGGGCATGCGTCAGTCAGATGGTCTGTGGCGTGACAGAATTCACACGCTCTTGCTTCGATGCTTTGTTTCAACATTAGCTTCTGCATCATATCCTTTAATTCTTTAATCTCGCCAGTGACATCCACTTGATGCAGAGATCTAGTACGGTTGTTTTCCAAAGATACTTGATATCTTACTTGATCAGCCGTGTCCTCTATTAATTTCCAAACATCCTCCGGGTACATATTCCTCACGTTGCCTCCTGCGCAAGCATTCAACAACCTGAGCTCCATCTCAGTAAGTCCGTTGAGGAAGTTCTCTATCAACACATGTTGCGGGAGTCCATGATTGTAGCAGTTCGCTTCAAGTTCCCTGAACCGCTCGTAATACTCTGATAATGATTCCCCATGCAACTGTTTCGGCGCAGCTAACTCTCGACGCAGCAGTGACACTTTGGCCGCGGGATAAAACTTGTCTAGAAATCGTTCTTGTAATTCGGGCCATGTCCTTATTGAACCCGGCGCTAGTCCCATCAACCATTGTCGAGCTGAATCACATAGTGAAAACGGGAAGGCTCTAAGCTTCAACAATTCTGGGTCCTCATTCCCATTCCTCATATTCTCACAAATGGCTGCGAATTCTCGTACATGTTTTACTGGATTCTCACTAGCCATACCATGGAATTTTGGTATGTAGTGAACAAGCTGAGTCCGCAGTTCGAAGTGTCCATCTGGAGGCAGTACTATGCACCTGGCGCGCGTCTATCCATGTTATCATTCAACTGATTATCATTTCTGGGTAGTTCAACGTCCATTCTGAACTCTAAGTCTCTGCGTACTTCTCTTCTGATTGCCTCGAGTTCAGCTGGGTTCAGGCGTGCAAAAACGTTGTCAGCGTTACGCGCTGGTGCGTCTGGAGTTCCTGCTCGTCTGCCGATGACACTATTCTCACCAAAATCTTCCATGCAAAAACAAAAACAACAACTAAATTAAACGTAACTAATATTTTTGGATTTTTTATTTAAAAGAAAAAAAGAAAAGAAAATAACAGAAAGAAAAAAAAAGGAAAAGAAAACTTCTCTAGCCGTTCCCCGGCAACGGCGCCAAAATTTGACGAGCACGTCGTTGAGTGCTGCAAATTTGTCCCGACTCTCCTCACTAGTATAGTATTGGCAAGCTGGGGTCGAATCCACACGGAACGGTGGAAATCTCTTTTCAATTACAAACTAAGATTGGGTTGTGCGTGAGTTTTAAAGAAAGAAAGAAAAAACTGCTGCGCAAGTACAACTGGCGCACACACAGACAGCAAGTATGAAAGATGCAACAAATATGCAAGAGATGAATCCGGTTCAGATTCTTCACTATGAACTCTATGTTTTGTCCTTGGTCACTAAAGGCACATGATATAATTGTCCACGTAGATTAAGGTCCTGTCACAGCTTAATAACCTACACATACATTCCGGTCAAGATTTGTATGATATTACTACTCAATCTAGTCTAGTCAATAACGAATCCGGTCTAGGTAGTTACTGCCTATTCTAGTGTTACTCCTATCATTCACAGTCACGTACTTCTGATAGTTTAACTATAGATACTAGATTCTACAACTAAGTCTGCGGTGCAAGGCTTCGCTTAATTGTCTAACCTAATTATCATGCAATGGAGTGCGGAATAATAATACTAAACTTGATCATGTAAATTAAGAACAAGACCTCAAAAACATATTATTCATAGATCCAAATCCAAACCGAAATCAGTAAGTTAGCTAGACATACTGATCGAATACATCTCAAGAATAATTATAAGACAACTAAATAACAAGACAAATCTGGATGCTGCGTCGTCAGGCTCGCGTGACAGGTTGTGCGCACGTCTTCGCCGGAATTCTGCTCTGCGCCGTCAGCTCTCCCTCCTCCAGATTTCCATAAAGCTTTGTATTTATATTCCTTACCTTCTAGGGTTTCCACGAATATTTAGGCAAGAATATCTGAGGGAAATCATCTTTATCTCTAAAAATCAGCTTAGGAAACCTTAAATCTCCAAAAACCGATTTTAGAAATCTCTTTAGCGCGTGATGACGTCATTGTTCCGAATATCTCGCTGTCTGCTGACGTCACCATTTTGCTGTCTTCTGTGCGACCTTCACTCGCGCGCCATAGTGCTCGCGCTAGTGGTCTTCTGTCCTTTGTTGTCAAGTTGTTGTCTTTTATTCTGGAATTCAGCCTTCTTGTTGTGTTTTTGTTCTAACTCTTCTCTTGAACCTGAGATACGAAACTACACCAAAAGCGTAGTCTTATACTGAAATGTGTTAGAATATGAGCACTGTAAAAGACTTAAAGTAGCGTACAACTACGCTCTATTATAGATGCGCTAAGCTGTGTGCATGTTAGCTCTCGCGCGTCCCTGAGTCGCACAGCCCTATTCTGCATGATCACCCTACGCACTATATCTGCGTTCCGATGCTGTTCTCAAGTATCATGTTGCTCTCGGCTTTGCTCTCTGCTCTTCTTATCAGGTGGCTTATTTCTTATGTTGTTCTGGCGCGCCAAGGGCATAGGCTTCTGGCTGGCGCGCGCCATCTCAGAATGCTTCGGTATAGGTGCCTTGTCATTAAGCCTCACCCGATCATTTACTAATGGTTCCTCGGATAATCTGATTCTGTTGATGACATCTAAACTGAGTATGTGCTTCTTATCTTGTAGTGTCACCATACCTTTTCCGACATCAATGCACACTTGCGCGGTTTCTCATGAATGGTCGGCCAAGCAACACAGTTTCTCTGGCTTCAGTATTCGGCTTGTTCATGTCAACTACATAGAAATCTGCTAGGAACTTGAGTTCGCCGACATGAGTCAAGACATCCACTATCTTCCCCTTTGCTTCGGTCCGTGAGTTGTCCGCAAGTAGTAATCCAATGTCCGTTGGCTCTAGAGGTCCCATTGACGATGCTGAATATAGCGAATATGGCAGCAAGTTAACCGAGGCTCCTAGGTCTAACATGCACTTGCTAACCAGGGTGTCTCCAATAAAGCACGAAATGGTAAAAGTTCCCGGATCAGCAAGTTTCTCTGGTAAATCTAGAACTAAACATAACTTCCAGCTTGCTTGGAGATCATTCAGCATGATACCTTCCTTCTGTTCTGGTGCATCAGAGTCGGTGCGTGTGAAAACTGGTGCTACAATCAATTCTTTACTCTGTTCTGCTATGCCAATAGCGACGCGTGTATCAACTGGCGCGCTAGTATTGTCTGGGTGTGGCGTGTCCATCTGAACCATGTTGATACTTCCCTTCGGGTTCTGAATGACCTGAGAGGGCATATTACCATCACTAGCCTTTAATTCATTAACCGCAGTGGCGATCTGGGTGAGCTGGTTCTCTATCAGTTTAAATCTTTTGTCATTCTGCTCTTCATTCCTTCGTACTGTCTCGGCCAACTGACCTACTACTTCCTCTAGTGACTTCTTGGGTGGCTGCTGGTTGTACTGTACTGGTCCTTCAGCGTGTTGTGTGGCGGGTTATAGGCAGCAGCTGGCGCGTAAGGTCGCGCGCCAGTGGTGCAATTGGTTGCGCGCGCCAGTCAGCGCGCGGTCTTTGGAAATTCTGTTCATTCTTCCAACTAAACCCGTTCTCAGCTAATCCAAATCTAGGCTGTCCTTGCCTAGCCTATCCATTATTCCATCCTCCTACTGCGTTAACATCTGCGTGTTCTTCGAATAGGGAGGGCATGCGTCAGTCTGGTGATCTGTGGCGTGACAAAATTCGCAGGGTCTTGTATCGACGCTTTGTTTCATCATCAACTTCTGCATCATATCCTTCAATTCTTTGATCTCTCCGGTTACATCTACTTGATG
>QZGG01001940.1:0-49320 GCA_006409495.1 Sedum album | reverse complement strand
TCATACAATGGTCACTGTAATTCACAAAATGATTTTTGAAAACCAGAAGTATAATAATTGAAACAGTCAAAACTAACCTTCATAACAGCAACATTTGTATCGATTCCCTCAACCCTGACTTTCTCAACAGTTGCTTTTGCAGCTTCAACCTTTCCGGTGTGAGACAATGACTGCTTCAACGCCACCTCCAGGGGATTTGTCTCGCCAATAAAATAATGTTTGAGTGAACCAATTCCTTCATAACTCAAATTTGCCTCATTAAGTAAACCAAGTCGGGTTAGAGCTAGGAGTGACACAGGACATGAGATCAAACGCTGATTGGCAGTTCCGGCTGGTGAGTCATTCAACTTAGGAGACACGCAATTGACTAGTGCTAAACGAGATGCCATAGTTTCTAAAATCAAATCTCCCCCTGGTAAACATTCAGCCAAGTTAAAGGGTAGTAATGTCTTGTAATCGGAAGAGAATGTGCGAAAAGCTTCCCGCACAGCGCGACATCTAATGATTCCCAAAATAGCTCTTGCCATTGCTTCAGACTGTTGATTTTCTTTCAGGTTGTATTTCCTAATGAACATGTGTCCTCGCAATATCTCAAGACATAGATCTAACCAGTAGTCGCGGCGTTGATGACCATTAAATTCAGGAAACTCCAGGTAAATGGGCTCTGTTCTGTCAAGAGAATTATAACAGAATCAAGTATAACTAACTATCTTATACAATTTTCAAATTTCTATTTATTTCTTGAAAACTTACACAGTTGTAGCCTTGTACATGACGGCTTTGTCAAAGATGCGAGCACCTAGAGGTCCAGTCAATTCGGCCTTTAAAACTTGTTTCAAATCTGTTGCAAGATCATATCTGACAGCCTTGTCATACAAGCCAACTCCAGACTCGAAATAAATTGCAAGGTTTGTCAACGATAACCGTCCTGTAAGCAGTCAAAAGCCTTAAAGGAAACTCAAATACAGAATGTATGAAATCACTATATATTCGACTTACCAGGCCATGCGGCCATCCCAATATGTTGCAGAACTGGCTGAGTTGGTACAGTACCATCAATTTCCAAGATTATTTCTCCCTCGGCAAGCTGAAGGTTAGAAGTTGAGGATGGAGTATTCGAATTTTTCGCTGCCTTTATTACCCTTTGGAAAGCAATCACCACATAGAACAAAAGCATTGCAATCAGCTTCTATCTTGGAGTTCGACAAGAGAGAACTGGGACAGTAGACACTCAAGCATGCCAACAAAAAGAGAAAAAAAGAAGCCAAAACTATATCCTGATTCAACGAGGTGATCAGTGACAATCTACTCTCAATCATCCTTACAAATAGGGAGAAGTGGAACAGAATTTGTTCAATTCGGAAGCGCAATGTCTGAATTAACAACTACCAGTCAATACCAATTTAGCTGATTCTTGCTAAACCCAAACAAAAGCCAGAAAAAAAATTGTTAAATTTTCAGGCGTCCATTATATTACAAATTTGGATCGGATTAGATATTCTTCGTAGCTCATTTGACACACTTACTCAAGACTAGTCTAACTTTCTTGCTCATAGTAACTATTCTATTGTTACTTACACATTTATCAAATTTTATAAAAATATGTATTCGATGCTAGTGTTACTAGTTTTTGGTCAGGGATATAAAACATTTATCAACATGTGATTAGTATTTAGTACCTTTACACTTGTTTTTAATTTTGATCTACCTCTCAATAACCAAATGTCAACTAATGGCATGCCATTCCTAGCGGTCATCACTTCAAGCAAATGGATAACTTAAGAACATCAACATTTTCAAGGTTTATATTCAGTTCACTTTTCACGTATGAAATGACATTTTATCATGTATTGTATATGTTGAAATAAGAACAGGAATGTGCACATAAGAGATTTATAATATAACATGCTGTCAAAGAGTCTACGATTTCAAACATACCTTTCAAGATTGTTGAGGTACTTGTCGAATATAAGAAAATGTAGTCGTTGGTTTGACGAGATAGTCAGCGCATCAAAAAGATTATGGGCAGTAATGATGTCTGCAATAACCGGACACGCTGAAGCTATACGTGTAAAAGCTTCTTGTCCAACAGTTCTCTCGCCATCTACCTGTGAATTATTAGGATTGTTGAGAAACCTTTTGTATAAACAAACTTTTCTTCTAATAATACAAAGCAATCTACAAAACTGTTTGTTATTTGTATAAGCTTAAATGGTAGAGTTATTCAAGAATTCTGAACTGTTAATATTACCTGAATTGCCATTTTTGTAGAGTCAGAAGAAAACAGTGACCTTCCATCCTCATCCTCTACTTCCTGATTGATATAAGAAGTAGATTGCTACAGCAGATTACAAAAAGAGAACATTTAATCTAATCAAAGCAAATGTACCGAAACTATCACTAAATTAGTAAACGAACAAACAAAATGACTTACATTGGTCATGTCGCTCTCAACAGCCGGTTCTTCCCACGCAATCATCATATCAAATGTGAGACGACGGAAATCTTTATCACTCAAGTAATTCTGAGATTCAGTCAGCTTGTGAAGAGTCAAGTATGAGCAATATTCCACTAAACATCTAGCGTGCGATGTCGATTGCTTAACAGTGTCAGGAAACTCCATATCAAAACGCTGTTGCAACTGTTCAGTAGAAGCTTGAAGTAATCTACAATTTTTAACACATTGAGGAAAACACAAAATGTATCAATCAAATCACATCAAATGCGTGGAAAATTAATAAAAACTGAAAAGCATAAATATAGGAAAAGTACGCACTGGGAGCAACGAGCGAGGATTGAATTAGCGACATCGGAGAGGAAGGGGATTGGTTTGGGGGAATGAGAAACGGGAGAGTTTTCCAATGAAGATTTGCGGCTATTGGAGCGAAGGAAGAGGGAGCGTAGAGAGTCCTGCTGACTCCTTACGAAGCTCTCCATTTTTTCCATGGCGTCGTCGATCGTATGCGAACCGTACGGTGTCGGTGGCGACGGACGATGAACGAGGGTTGCGTTGCTCGTTGAGGATTAGCGCATTAATTAAACATTTAAACGTTTACAAATAATAAAAAATATTTAAATGAAAATAATAAATAAAGTCAAAGTTTAGTTTTATTTAGGGTTAATTACGGATAACCATCCGTATAATATGCTATATTCCACCAAACCACCCCTATATTGTAATAATACATTACACCACCCTTATAAGTATAAAATTTCCAATCAACCACCCACGCACTGTACTGTCACCGTTACCGTTAAATATATTAATTTTTTAATATAATAATAGTATTTTTATTACAATAAACCACCTTTATAATAAATATGTTTCCACTTCGCCACCTTTATAATCAATTTTGTTTCCATATAACCACCCTCTCCGTTAACTGTCGTTAACTGAGGTGGTTCTTTGGAAAGTTTTTAGTTATAAAGGTGGTCGAATGTAATATTACAATATAAGGGTGGTGGCATGGAATATGGCATATTATGCGGGTGGTCATCTGTAATTAACCCTTTTATTTAAGCTAAATTGTGTTTGTTTCTTAATTGAAGGTTTTCGTGGATTTGCTGATCGACAGATGTTTGGTAGATCGAGAATTTTGAAAGCTTCGTCGGTTAGTATAGGATTTAATGTAGTTTTGTATTTAAGAAATTTTTATGAGAAATTGGACATATTGATATGTATTCATCCAATCGGTGATATTGATAATCGTCAATCTCAATTGTCCCTATTTTTTGCATATCAAATAATTATATTTACTTAAAAACTAATTTTAATCTTAAACGTCAGATTAATCAAATCAATTAACCCACACAAAATGTGGTAAGATGACTAAATCAACTTCAATACACTCAAAGTTTCTACATAAAGGTATGTGCGCGCTAAGTAGGGGAGAGTATTCGGGAATTTCCCGAATTTCCGACCCGAAAATTTTCCCGAAATTTTTTTCCCGATCCTAAATTTTTATTCCGTTTCCCGACCCGACATTTATCAATTTACCGACAATTCGGTAAATCGGTAAATCGGTAAAATCGGTAAATTTACCGAATTTCCCGAATTTTTTTTAAAATAAATCTAATATATTTTTTTAAATAATAATTCATTAAATCTAAACTTGAATCATGCTTAAAATTATGTCAAATATATTTATTTCCAAAATATACTCTAAGAAATAAAAACAAAAATATTGAGACTAATTTAATTGTCAAATTAATGTAATATTTAAATATTTATAATAATTAAATTATATTTTTTCGGGAAATCGGGAAATCGGGAAATTTCCCGATTTCAAAATCTATTCCGTTTCCCGACACTTTTTTCCCGAAAATAAATCGGTAAATTTACCGATTTTCCCGATTTCCAGATTTTACCGATCCGAAACTTGTCGGAAAAGAAAAATCGGTTCGGTAAATCGGAAATTCCCGATTTTTGCTCACCCCTAGCGCTAAGGGAAAATCCAAGGATCTTTAAAGCTCTACTTTTGCTTCATCAATCAATCTCACTTGCCATGGTTTGATTATCTTCTTCATCCAATCTCTTTTTTTCCTCTTCAGTCTTGGTCTATATCCATCTCAAATTGTGTTCAAGTGCCATTTTATTTCTGATGCTCATTTTCGTTATCAGAATATCGTTATCAATAATTGTTATGATTCATTCTATGTTCTCGTGCTTCATGCATCTTTGCGGAACTTTTTACAGAAACCAGAGCTGCAGAACTAATTTTCCAAATGTATTTGCTGTATTTGCGGAACTAATAAACGCAAAGTACAAAATTCAAGCTGAGCTCAGAGTTTTATCAGGCTGCACTGAGAATCTATAGGTGTGATACATATGAGAAATGAGTTATAATCGATGTTCTACGTCATTAGGTGTGATCAGATATCAGTATTATTATTCACTTTGATTTTTGAGGCACTTTTCACTTTGATTTTTGAGGTGCATCTCTACTGTTAGCAATGACAGTTTGATCAATTGTTCTCACTTGTGCAGGGACTATTAAAGAGCTATGTTGCACAGACATGCGTAAAGGGTTGTTGTACGTATCCGTGTCGGACACGTATCGGACACGCCTAACGGTCAGAAACTCTAGAAAACACAATAATTGAACAATTTAAAGTTAAATTAATTTTATTTAATTAATTTTTTTATAATAATAATAAAACGATCGTGTTTCAGTTAAATTAATAAAAAAATACAATCTTTCCGTATTAAATTTTGAATTTATGTTTTTTTATTATAAAATTATATATTTTAGTATAAATATATAAAATATATATATTAAAAAATAGACTGCCGTGTCCGCTCTTCATTATTTTAGAAATTGCCGTATACACGTATCCTGCCGTACCCGTGTCCCGAGTCCGTATCCGTGCAACATAGTTAAAGAGAACCCAACATTTTTAACATAAAAGGATGACTTTATGTTTTACAGAGACTATTAACTATTAAGCATATCATAATTATAAGTGGTGTACAGTCCAGAGATCAAAACTGGTACATCTATCAGCCCTATCAGGGTTCCACAAAATAACGGTCTACATCCTCTCTGCTTGCAAATCCCTTATCCCGCCAATAATGGTGCCAACCCTTTCTCCTAGAATAGCTTTGGTGATGTTACCAGGTTTGTTCAGATTGAAAACAACAACTGCAAACGAAACCAATTGCAAAACTCAACATCAGATGAAGGACTTCGCTCGAGAAGGAATAAGCCCTAAAGATGTTAATATTTAACTATTTAGTAATTATTTGCAAGAGAGTCAATTAAAAGAGTTCCTCATGATTAACTGTTTTGTGCTTAATAAGGCTTGTCAACAACAGTTACGAACTAAGAATTACATAAATACCAAAACAAACAGGCCAAGGGTTTGAGTTACCAGGAATATTGTTTTCTTGGCATAAGGTTACAGCTGTCATGTCCATCACGGAAAGATCCTTGGATATCACTTCATGATATGCAAGTGTATCCAGGAGACGTGCATTTGGATTACGTTTTGGGTCGTCATCAAAGACTCCATCAACATTAGTTGCTTTCAGCACTACCTCGGCGTTAACTGAATACAAACACGGGAATGAATCAGATTGGAAAAATTATAACCCTTAACAAAATTCAAAATCATGACTTACTTTCAGCACAACGCAGAGCTGCAGCGGTGTCAGTTGTGAAGAATGGATTACCAGTTCCAGCTGCAAAAATCACAACCCTTCCCTTCTCTAAATGTCTAATTGCTCTTCTCCGTATGTATGGCTCGGCAACTTCAGACATCCTAAAAGCCGTCTGGACTCGGGTTGGAATGCCAATGCTTTCCATTGTTGCTTGAAGAAATATAGCATTCATCACAGTTGCCAGCATCCTGTTCAGAAATATTTCAAGATATATCAGAATGCAGATTTTTCACCAATCAATGGTTTCTGTACATCTTTATAAAGATAAGATGCTGGTGCAGAAACCGTGTCCTTAAAGTCATTTAGTCTTTTTCAAAACAGCGTGGGTACTTGACTTCTATAGTTTTTTCTAAAACTAATGGAATCGACTATTAACAGCTGTTTTCCCAATATTTTCTAATAATGTCTCAGTACGAAGAAAGGTACAGATAACTCAGAGAAGCTCTTCAAAGGAGACTCCATACCCAATATAATCAGCAGAAGATCGATCAAGGCCACTACTTCCAGTCCAGGAGGCACCACGAAAAATATTCCCACCACCAACAACAATAGCAACCTAAATAATTGTAAAAAATAACGATTAGTCAGGCTGAAAGTAGATACACAAAAGAGCGCCTTAATTTTACGAGAAACTGAGCTTTTGCCTTTAGTAAGCGATACTGTACATAATAAAACAAAAAATATCTTTTTACCTCCACACCATGCCGAGCAACTGCTGCTACTTCTCTTGCAATAGCCATCGTAACCTGCAGTAGAATGACATCATGCCACATAATATTAGCACACCACATCATAATTCCTAATAACATAAATTAAAAAAACTTTCTGGAAAAACCTTAGGGTCAATATTTTGATTGTGGTCTCCTGCTAGTGCTTCGCCGCTGACTTTGAGCAGTACCCTTTGCCACTTATATGTTGATCTGGCATTACTACTCTCATTCATGACCACTCCAAGGGTATTTGACAAATGCTGTTGTTTCCTGGATTACAAACTCACTCTGTCAGTATAGAAAACTCCACACAGGCAAAAGCAGATCATTAGCATTGATACTTTCAAGCTACGATGAGTGCGATTAATTTGGCATTTTATTAATTTACAAGTTTTTGACTATTTAAACTCTTAGATTAATGAAAATCAACAATTAAGTACAAATAAGTGAGTTAATTAACTAGCAGAAAAGATGGTAAGCAAACTAGGGTTTATGTACGTATAGGGTACTGAAAGGCGAAGCATATATACCTGAAAAGAACATCACCATTTTCGGATGCGGAGCAATTGAGTGTAAATCTTCTTGGAGGTTTCAAATTGGGATTGTGAAAGACGCGGTCAAATGGTTTGAGAGGAGAGAGACAAGAAGAAGACGATGAAGATGAAGGGGCGGATGAAGGCGAGGAAAGTGAGACGAGTTTAACGGAAGCGGAAAGAAGCGATGAAGAAAAGGCCATTGGAATTCGCTGAATGGATAACAACAGTGGTGGCCGTGGGCGTGACGGCTGTGCTTCTTCACTTCCGATGTCAGGACTATAAATATAATTTAAACATTTATTTATTAATTATTTGTCTGTGATTAAAGGAATAAGCTCGAAATGATTGGGCTGAAGGTAGACCTGTAAAAGGTTCGGGTTTGGGCCGGATTCGGACCGGGTAATTATTAAAAAATTAATCCAAGAATTCGGGCCGGGCTAAATCCGCCCGATGTATTCGGGTCAAAAGTTGTATCCATATCCGACCCGTTTATCGTACCGAGTTACCTGTCGGGCCAAAAAGCCCTAATTACAAATATCAAACCTTTATTATTTGAATTATATGAAATAAAAAATAAAATGTCTCATAAATTGTATTGACTACTATATTTTTATTGACACAAATAATACACAATTTTTTTTAATGATGCAACAATATATTTTCAAAAAATGTGAATGAAATTTATGTAATTAAATTTACTTAGGTAATATTTTTTTGTATTGATAATTATTTCATATAAATATAACATGTATATTGTCATATAATTGAAAGATGCATATTATAATTATTAAAATTTATTTTATGAATTTTTATATCGGGTAACGGGCGGACTTTTTAGCCGGTTCGGGCCTAAATACGTGTCCGTATCCGGCCCTATTGATAAAACGGTTCGGACCGGACTAACCCGTCGGGTGAAATTATGTGTTGAAGCCCGCTAATTTGACCGGGCGGACCGAGCGGACCGGGCGGGTCGGACGGGCCAACCCGGATTTGAACAGGTCTAGCTGAAGGGTTCGGTTCCTTTGCGACCTCCCTGCATTTGTGCAAATTGACATTTTTACTATTTGCATGTTTGACATAACTGTATGCACGTTTGAATATGCATTTGTACAGACGCAAAACGACAAAAAAACGTGCTGAAAATGACAAAAATGCAGATATGCGAAATCATGACCGTTGGATCAATTCGATTTTGGGGGTCGCATAGATCGCACAGATTTGGGGGAGTCGTAATTGAACCAACTCTGGGCTGAAACATTGCATCTGAATAAACAAAAACCGAATCGAAGAGAAGCAAATGTTCAATTATAAAAAAGAAAATTTTGAAATTTTTATTTCCATGAAGGGTTTGCCATTTAAGGACATGGAGGGTATCGATTTTAGAAAATTATTCACCCTACACTGCCTGATATTCTTCATCCTAATCATAATTTTGGGTTGAGAGACTAAGTATTGTCCAATCTAATTGGTAAGTCTTGGTCTACTTTTCTAGTTGGTAGAAATATATCTCACAATATCTTTTTAGCACAAAAAATTACAACTGGGTGTAGTAGAAAAGGAATCAGCAAAAGGTGCATGCTGAAAATTAACATCAGTAAAGCATACAATATGATAAATAAGAGATTTTTGAAGTCTGTTTTGGAGAAGTTTGGGTTCCTTGTTGTTTTTGTTAAATGGGTTATGGTGTATGTAATTACGGTCAGATTTTCAGTTCTTATTGACAGTTAGTTGGTGGATTTTTTTGAAAGTAGTAGAGACATGCGACAAGGTGATCCTCTCCCCCTTGTTTTTTACCCTTATTATGGAGATTTTGCCGAAAAGGCTTAATGTGTTGAGGGTTGATTGTGATTTTAGAATTTACCCTAAGTGTAAACGGTGGGGCTCACACATCTGATGTTTGCCAATAATTTGTTAATTTTCACTAAAGCCTCAATAAGGCAGTGCTTACTGTTAGGATTGCGCTGGATGATTTCTCTTATTGGTCAAGCTTTTCGATAAATTTTAAAAAATCAAATATATTTTTTCATGGAGTTCCTTTGGACGTGCAGGTAGGTATAACTGCCTTGGTGGGGTTGGCAGTGGAAACATTTCTTATGAGGCACTTGGGAGTGGCTCTTCACTCGAGAACCCTATCTGATTTGTCTTACACTCATGGACTGCTAAATGTATTTTATACGCTGATCGGTTTGTTATAATGAAGCATGTCCTGGCAGCGATAAGCTCATATTAGATGAAGACTTTAATCTTTACAAAGGATGCAATTTAAAAGTGTATACAATTTGTAGATGTTATCTCTGGCCAGGAAAAAACTCTTCGAACAGAAGTTTGGTTAGGTGGAAAGATGTTTACAAGGATAAAGAACAGGCGAGGCTCGGTATCAGGGACCTGATGGTGTTAAATAGGGCTTTGACTTTGTCGCAAATATGGGATAAATGCTGTAAAAAAGATAATATCTGGACTACGTGACTTGAGGGTAGCTGTTTTAGGGATATGGACTTTTGGACAGTGGCAAAAAAACCTCTTCTATTGTGCCTAATAAAGGGATTGCTTATAATGCGCGCTACTACTCTCGGATGTGTCAAGTTTGGGGAAGATGGTTGTATAAAATGGAAGGGTCGTCTCACTAAAGGCTCTTATGACTGCTTAAGGGAGCATGGTCAAAATTTAAAGTGGACAAAAGCTTCCGTTCCCACGAAAGGAAAGCTTCCTAAAAAGAAATGGGTGCAGGGTAGGGGGTAGAAGAGGTGGATTGCTGGTGGTGTGACAATTCGCGAGGGAATAGCAATCACGTGTTTTATATGTGCTCTCAGATGAAGGTTATTGAGAAAAGCTTGAGTAATATAGGAGTATATGTTTCCTTAGGGAGTTGGGAAGACCTTGTTGTGTGGATCGTAAGACACAACTGGAGGAGTCGAGCATAGAAGGTCGCCGCTTATTTCACCATCAATGCTACAACTTATGAAGCATGAAGGAGTGGAAACGAGAAGACTTTTAATGGGAATCCTACAGATGAAGCTCAAGTGGTGGCAAGGGTGCTAAAGCTATTGATGATGAAGATGGTTAGTATGAAGAACAAGGAGGGATTGGACACCTACTCTACAGGGGCTTAATTGGTTGAGTTGTGTTTGCTTGTGGTTTGTTTGTTTTTTATGGTGCATTCTTATCTGTCTCTGAATTTTGAGAGAGTTGTAGTATCGATTTTCTTGCAGGATGTATGTTTTTTATGGTGCATTCTTGTCTAGATAGGTCTTGCGCTATTTTTAGAGAGGTTGTGGTGATCTGTGTTAGATATGTCAAAATTACCCATTATCCGTTACCCGCCCTTTATCCGCCCGTTAAAATACCCGTCTATACCCGCCCGTTTAGAGATAAAGGGTAATCATACCCGTTACCCGTTTATACCCGTTTATTATAGGGTCGCCCATTACCCGCCCGTTATATTTCATTAGAAAAATTCATTAAGTTCTACTCATAAACTACCGTCAATCTACTAAAAAATTAGATACTCATTTTTCGTATTTTACAAATAATAGAATAATTGGTAAAATAAAAATATGTAGTTAAAGGGTAAATGAGTTATTAATGGATAAACGGGTCTTTAATGGGTAAACGGGTAAATTAATACCCGTTACCCGTTTATACCCGTTATCCTATATACCCGCCCGTTTATACCCGTTTACATAAACGGGTAAATAATACCCGTTACCCGTTTATGCCCGTTACCCTTTATAACCGGGTCATACCCGCCCGTACCCGCCCCATTTGACATATCTAATCTGTGTCATGTAGCTCTCTTTTTGATTGAATAAACTTATATATTTTCTTCAAAAAAAATAAAGAAAGCACAAGGACCAATCAGAAAAATTATATTTCACTTCTTGTGGAATTTCACATTTTACTCAATCTAATCTCGCAATAAAAAGAAAATATCGAATGTTGCATTAATGAAAAATTTAAATTTTGATACCAGGTGTTTTGGAAAATCCCAAGCAAATAAAAGAATATGTAAATATATAGGAGAGAGAGTGAAGTTTTTGTAAGTCATGTTATTTCAACATTTCATATCTTTAGAACAAAGAAATTTTCACGTAGGATAGAATATAAAACGGCAGCGTACCTTATAGTGTCATGTTTCTCGCTGGTGTAGAAGACTTGATTTTTCTCTCCTAATCTTTATTCCTTGATGCAAATAGACGATGGTGTCTATTTTGCTAATTATTTTTTCGGTGGAGAGGATCGGTAATGTCTCTATTTATAGATGTCCATTGGTCACATTCCATAAATGTGAAGGGTCTGCCTTTGTGTTAGTAGACATGTCTTATAAATGTAACCGAAATTTATTAGCTAAGTCACTATTGGTTTCATAATTTATTGGTCATAATAGGATTGAATAAATTAAATATATGAGAGAGAGTGTGAATTATTTCCAAAATGGATATTTGATAGATTATTGATTCGATAGTAAAATCAGTTTTGATCATATTGATAAATCCTTCTCATGATTTATGTCCCACACTTTTGAAATGGGGGTAGTTTTGCCGACTTCCTTTGAGTTTGATTTCAGTCCAAATAGTTTTAGATCATCTTCTTAAAGCATCTCCAACGCTATTATCTAAAGTGGCTCATTATGTAAAAAAAGCCCAGTTGGCAACAAATTATACATATTATTTTACAAAACCATCCCTCCAACGCAGTCATCGCATTCTGTAAAATTATACAGATTTGGATAAACAATCTCTATATTTGCTAGTCTGTCTTCCAATCTATATTTCGTAGTTGGGTTGTTTTTCCCATCTCCTACTTTCGTCTCCTTCTTTTTTGGCACACCCACTAGGTTTAGATGTAAATTCGAGCTCTGCCACTATTTGAAATCTGGTTTTGATAATTAGCATCTCAACAAGAGGACTACGAAAATGAATAACGCACTCCACATGGTGTGTATTTTTCCCTATTTTTATTCTAGTTGGATGAATGACCGATTTCTTGTTTTGTTGACAGTGATTACTTTCTGGCATCCTCCATGCCTTCTTTAGTTTTCACTATGAATTGTTGTTTTGCAATGTGGAGATTTTGCTAACTTTTTTGTTTGGGACTTTTCCATGTCAGATGTACTTGAGCTCATCGGGTTTAGGGATTTTTTGTGGCAGATTGCTGAACTGTGTGCCAAATTGTTAAAAGGCTGAATTGTGTGGAATGATGGTAGTACATACTACATAGTTGAAGTGCGCATAGACATTGCAAGTTATGATAATTCAAATGAACTACAACTTAGTTTTAAGTTTATGATTGCTCTTCATCCTAGGAAGTTACTAAAACTTAGTTTTAGGTTTATAGTTGCTCTTCATCCTAGGAAGTTCATGATCACCAGATGCAATACCAAGTTGCATAGAACAAAATCTAGAAAGCACGCTCATGCGCTAGGTCTTTAGATTCTTTGTTTTTTTATCTTTGTTCACTTGAATGCGCAGGTAAACAAAAAGAACTGTCGTCCAAACACAAGAGATTACTCCTGAAAGGAAAGGATCCAGTTGAAGCCATGTGAGCAACTTGTATAATTGCAGTGAGGATCGCAATGCACCACATAAAAATCAATGGTCTTCAGAAATGCAACGCAAAGATTGTGTAACATAAGGTTCTGAGTTTTATTCATGTAACATAAGATTGTGTAACCATTTTCTATCATCGACTTCTCCATTACTTAATTTCTTAGAGTAACGTCGATAAAAAAATGCCTAAAAACATTATCTCCTAGAAATACAAGGTTTAGTTCTCGTTTTGGCCCCGTATCAACAAATAAATCCCTTGATTTGTTATCAAGATTATCCCAATTTACTGGATCACCGTAAGAGACACCGTATGTTTGTTCTTCAAATTTTAATTCTCATCAATGTTGCGTGTTGTTGAAGTCTCACACAAATTAATAAAATCATCGTCAACCACATTCTCATGCTCAACATTTTGACAAGAAGTTTCACAATCAAGCACTTCAACATCTTCTAAATTTTCAGAATGACTTGCTTTTTTAATAAAATTTTCTAGAGCACCTTATTCTTTTTTCCTCTTCTCAGCACTAGATAAAAACTTTTTAGGAGGCATAATATAAAAATAAGAAATAAACAATCACATAACATAGCATCACACAAACCAATGAAATAAAATTGGCCAATCAAAAAATTAAAAATTAAATTACAATGAAATCACTTGGGTCGGGTTGGAGCGACTATCAAATTGAGATGGAAAGATAAAGATTGCTAGCGTCAAGAGTTGTTCTAGATTGTAGCATAAACTTGAATGCTTGATCGGATGAAATTGTAAGTTTGATGATTGCCAATTTGCAGTTTCAACTTTGGCTTCGTCCGATACTTGTTTTTTATAGTGTATTTTGCTGAAAACCACCCGCCCAATAGGCCAATTTAAGCGAAACCATCCCTCCAACTTTTTTTAAAAAGAAGCACTCATTAAATGTAATGGTACTCAATCATGACACTCCTTGCACTGTTCCGGCGTTGACTGTCGTTAAACTCACCGTTGACTCATCTGAATTTTAATTAAATGTCAAATAAATTTTAATTAAATTAATTAATTACTAATCTAATCACATCATTCATATAAATGATAGTCAACGGCGGGTTTAATGATAGTCAACGCCGGAACAGTGCAAGGGGTGTCATGATTGAGTACCATTACAATTAAGGGTTGTTATTTTTTAAAAAAAGTTTGAGGGGTTGGTTTGTCTCAAATTGCCCTATTGGAAGAGTGGTTTTCGGCAAAAAAACCCCTTTTATATGTTATGAGTTAATCTAAAGTATTTTGGGCCATTTCAAATCAAACAACAATCTGATTTTTATTTAAAATGTAAGTTAATTTAGGCTTTAGTTAAGTCAACCCAATTTTAATTTTAAAGTCAGTCAATTTTAATTTAAATATATTCTGCATTTCTAATATTCTAGTATGCTTACCAATATATATTAAACTATTAATAAAGTAGGCCCCTGCAATAAAGTAGGCCCTAGGCCACTGCCCATGTTGCTCCTCCTATTGGGTCGGTCCTGGGCTTCGCCTTAAGGCCGATCCGACCATGGCTTTGTAGGGCCTTATAAATTGGGGAAAATTCAGGCCTATCCGTCTTTAATAATAGTAAAGGGTACGACTATTACGATCGACCCAATCCTAAACCTTGTACATAGGGCTCAGCTTGGTCCTACCCGACCCAATGTTGAGGCCTACACCACGTCGTTTCATATATCATGTGCAACTCACATATCTCATTAATATGTTGATAAAATCTCATTCATTGATAAAATATGCAGTCAAAATAAGCAAAGTGAGATTTACGAGTCCACCAAAAAAATGAATTCACATAGAGTAAATTCATGTATAGTAGTACCATATAATAACCGGAAGTTATCTGTTTAAAGCTAGAAGTCTGTGTAGTCATTGAATTGTTTTGTTAGATTACTAAAATTTATCTGTTTATTCATTGAGATAATTTGAAAGACTCTTAACTGAAGTTTTTGTCATTGAATTCATATATTTGGATCATGAATTTCCTCAATTTATCTGTTTATCATGCTCTTGAATTAATTATTTTTATAAAATAAATGTAAACATGTAATGACAATTTTTAAATTCATTTTTTCAAAGTATTTAAGCTAGAAATGTTATCTAATTCTCTTCTTCAATTTTTCCAAAATCCACATGAAAGATTAAACCTGACATTTCTTTTCACAAATATTCCATCATAAAAATGGTGAGTTAGTACGTTAAAACGGCGTCGGAGTGTGGAATGAGATCCAGTAATGCTAAGCCAAAAACTGCGAGACAAAACGACGTAGTTTCGTCCCTAAAACGACGTCGTTTTGACGACGGGTCAGTTTGTAAGTATAGTGTTTTAGATTAAACTACACAGTTTTACGTAGAAAACACCAAAACTATGTCGTTTTGAGACTTGCAGCATATGGCTGCACCAAAAGTGGCAGCATCGGATCTGGATCCGTCGGAGTGTACAATTGACTCTATTATGTTCTTCTATACAACAAGAGCGAGAACAAGCCTTCACTAAATACTTGGTAGTCCGAAATTGTGATATGTCCTGATCATTCCGTCCAGGCCGCCAGTCACAATGACTGCATTCCATGCGTCTGAATGCTGTTTACTCTTCTCACTTTTGAAACGTGGGTATTCATTGTTTGCTGTTGCGTAGAGTGATAGCTGCTCTTCGGGCCATGTTGCAGCACTGCCGCTACAGAATTGGTTATCCATTGAGAACCAGCTACCTAGGGAGAAACTATCTGTTCTTCCAATCTCTGCTTGCTTCTGCTGCCTGTGTGAGGGAAGTAATTCATCGCTGTGCTCTTTTGGTGGTCTACCTAACCAAGGTAACGCAACTGAGACACTTTCTGAGAAGAAGTGTTCGCATGAGTGTATGGTTTTGCAACACTTAGATTTTGATGCTTCCTGATGGCTATCATAGTTCCAGACCTGACTCCCCTACTGATACTATGTGCTTGCCTGTTGATGTAAAGGAAGCGGACATCTGACTCCCAGAGTTTCGGAGGCCTGCAATGTTTAGCAAGTTAAAGTTTGGATTCCAAATCGCACTACTAGAGTCTTGTAAGGATTGACATGCTGGACATTGAAATGATAGTATCCATTTCGGCAAAAAGAAGTGCGGAAATCTTCACTTTTCAGTTGAGTTAGGAAAACTGTAAACAGTAAATACTAAGACTTATGGCTCTCTTTTAATTTTGTGCAAATATAATTTGTAGGATGAATGCACCATTGGCATGACAGCAAAAGCAAATATTTTGATAACTAGAGAAATTTATACTTCTGCAAGCCATTATATCCTGGTCAAACTGAGAGTTAGCCTTTTAGATCTACTTACGACACGCTGGAAAATACACGCATGCTATTTTAGATCTATGAAGCATCTCATACACAGATTTCGTAATTATACACTGCAACTATGAAGCGAGATCATCTACAGTGAATAAGTTCCAACTTCCAAGTAGTTTCCAAACTCGAAGAAATAGTACAAGTATTAACAAAATATTGAAACTAACCTTTATATTTGTGAGTCATATGGATTCCATCGAATATGATAACTTTTGAGTCCTCAGAGGTAATCACCATTCTCTGATCTTCCTTGTGACTGAACTGTTCACATTATGACTTTGTTAGTTCATTAGTCATTTAAAATTTATAGCTTCACAAAAAAAATTCAGGAGAAGCCGACCTCAATGCCAGTAATCTTATTGTGAGATGTCTTCTTTCGGCCCTGAACGTCTATCTGTGCTTCAAGTTGAATATGTTCTTTTGATGCAGCAATTCCATAGAAACGACAAATGCCTGAGATGGAGCCAACTACAAAACCCTGATCATCAAAAGAAAGGGTAGTTAGTAAGATGAAAAACTAGTCAGCAAATCATGTGCCCTATGGGGTAAAAGAATTGAATGTATCATACTTGTCCGTCAGGCTTATAACACACAGCTGTGATTACATCTTTTGCGTACACCCAGTCAAGAACTCTTCCATTTGAAACTCCCCAAATCCGTACTTTTCCATCAATGGATCCACTGATGAAATGATTGCCATTCACAGGATTAAACTGAATGCACGTTACTGAAACACAAAAAACAAATACAATTCTTTATAATCAGCAAGCCATTCATTCAAAGCTAAACCGAAAATATTGGTTTGTAATTTACCATAATCACTGTGGTAGTATACGTTCAGACAATCATCGGAACCAACTTCCCACAACCTAACAGTTTTATCCTTGGAAGAAGAGATTAAGCACTGCACATTGCACAATAGTTTAATTTGTATCAGAGTTGAGTAGCCCAATCCATTTACAGGAATGAAATAGTAAGCATTTTTAAATGTACTGACTTACATTTGCTTTAGACCATGCCAGGTCTAAGATATCACCGGAGTGTCCGTGAAGCTCTTGATATGGCAGTTCATCGATCTGAAAAACATTAGCAAGAACAGCAAAAGCTGAGAACTTGGTCTTCAGACCGTCATCACAATCAAGAGTGGAATTTTTGGTGCATGCCTCCTTGGACATTACACGCCAAATGCGAACAACACCATCCTGACCACCGCTAGCAAGATATTGTCCATCAGGACTAAACTTCATTGTCAATATGAATCCCTTGTGCGCCTTAATTTGTTGCCCAATGAATAAAGATGAGAACTCCGTGCATTTTTTCTTGTTGCGACATATCTTCATTTCATTCATCCTCGGTGTTTGTGAAGCTGGCTCCCCTGCTCCTTTACCAGCAGGCTTCTTGTATAAATATGACCACCATCTGCTCAATGGTTTCCCTATAATGCTGGTCTTCTCCCTCGCCTTCACACTACTTTCCTCATTATATAATCCGGCCACAGTTACAACTTTCTCGGAACAACAAGCAGTTGAATCATGTAAATCCAACTCATCAGCTTGAGACAACGCTTCTTCATCCGTCTCCCTACTGACAGAAATCAAACATTCATCTGCTTCATCAACTGACCTGGATAGCAATACAGCCCCACTACACTCAGTAACTCTCTCAAAATCCACATACTCAATATCACCCAACTCCATCCTCCTCAAAAAGTCCCCTTTTCTGCACTGAATACTCTGTGGCTCATTCATCCATATCTCATAATCCCATTTGCACCCAACATCCTCTTCAATCAAAAAATCAAAGTACACATCTTCTTCTCCTTCCACATTCATTTTTTCATCAACAGACATTTTTAATGCTAAAAACCAACCCCAGAAATCATATGGTTAAACTAACCTCTGCACAAAACTTGCTTACAATAACGCATATATCAATCTCCTGTTCGGTAATCCAACACAACAACAGGTTGTAGTTGTTGTTATATATACAGCTTGAGAGAAGAGCATTGCATTCGTTAACCTCGAGATCTGGGACAGAGCGCACGAGGGACAAACTCCAGCTCGACAATCGATGGATGAAATAGTAAAGAAATCAAATTTCCCCAATTTCAGAAACACCAAACCCTAATTAGTTAAAAAATCGTGGAATGGGAACGAATGGAAAACCCCAGATGGAAACGAGCTTAGAAGCACGAAAAGGGTCGACCCGGTTGAGAAAGATTGAAGCTTGAGGACAAAAATGGCTTTAGTTAGATAATTACTGTAAAGATTGACAAACAATAGTATGTTTGCAGTTATATGGTGGAGACCGGAGACTTACAGCATTATCTGAATGCATCTATTTTGATAGACTCGTGAACAATCTTCGGGAACAGAAATCGAATAGCTTACAACTTAATTGCATTGACTATTTATCCACTAATCTAAAAGATAATCTTGTATCAACCGATTATTAAGAATAGAAGATGAAATGTATCGTGTGAATTCATCTATTTTGGTGACCTCGTGATCCACTTTGCATCCGTTGATTGCATTTTTTTAATACACTAAATTGCACCACGTCATTGCACTTATCATGTGCATGTCACATGTCTCATTATTGTGATACTTTGAAAAAATACAATCAATAGATGTAAAATGGAGTTTACAAATCCACCAAAACAGATTTATCCATATGATACAATTCCTAGATATATATATGAACAAAGGCATAGAAGTTGAGAAAACGAAACACTAGCAGGGCAAACAGACAAGCTCATTAACAAAGAGACTGCTTGCTGCCTATATCTTCCGAGTCTGCTTGCTTACTTTCCCTAGAGCCTCCTTAGCCTAGCCCTACTACTACTACTGTGAAAGTGATTTCACATTCAAAGTACAGCGATGATGCGTTGTCTACTGCCATTGTGTTGTGCCCACCACCATATGAAGCATTTTTCAGTTAATCAGGAATTCCTTAACTCACAAAAAGGTCTTACCAACTTTGCTAGTCACATGACAACTCTTCAGCTGAGTTTGAACCCTGCTTGGCTGGCTTATTAATTGCACGTTATTAGGTGTGCATGGGAATATATGACTACTAACCATGACTTTTGATTTGCTCTAATTTCAAACCAAGTAGAGTATGAGAATGTATTAATTAGAGCAGTAGCCAGTAGTGTATGTATAGATGTTAATGCTACAGCTTGTGGTAGGTTGTTGCACCAGCAGTAGTTAATTAATTGTAAATTCTGTTATGACTTTTTTGAGGTTTCTTCTCGAGCCACAAAATGCCTGCCAGTCAACTTGATTCCATTTTAAGCTAAATGTATAGTATACCAAAACACAGACTAGTCCAACAAACACAAAGATTAATATTACATGTCCAATCACGCCAACAAACAATCACTTACAATTCTATCCGTGTTCCACATCCACACGGCTGGATGGATGTCGGCTCTAAAAGAGAAAAAAGATTATTTGTTTGATGTGTTCAAAAAATGAAAATATATTCAAAGATATGATTCAAAATTTCACATGAATAAAATGGAGAACCTTGAGGGATTGGTGACCAAATGAGTGAAGAAAGTGATATTTAGTTAGTTACTTGGACCTTCAAGCAATGAAGACTACTCAAAATAAATTAAAGATTGAGTAATGGAATGTGTTATGGGAAGTCCTGACTATTGAAAATGTGGTCAAAGTAAATATAGAATACATGTATGTAGGAAATGTTTTAGGTGAGACACTCAAATAATTGTGAGACAGTAAGATTTTATCTTATTTGTTCATTTTTTGTAGACAATATTCTCAACCGCATCGTGTTTTGTGCTAACTTGTCCCCTGTTAATTAAAAAAACAACTTAATATCAATCGTTAGATTATCACAATAAACAGTTAAGATCTTGTCTTACGATTTCACAAAACATCTTTGTTTTACAAAAACCTAACCGCATGTCTGTAAAAAGGTAAACTTCATGTCTAGGTTTTTGAAAATGGCTTGCCTATATTCCTTGATTTCTTATGATAGATGTCTCAAGATTTCAAACCATTCAACGCGTTAAAGACTTTAATGAAAAAACAATGCGATATAATTCAGACTAGTCGCTAAATGACACCGTACTACTTGTACGCTTACATTTGGATCGATGCACTTTTTAATACATGTGTACTAAGTAAATCAAATCGACTAGGTTACATTATGGTTTTACGTGCAAAATATCATATATGATAGATAAGAGACCATCAATACTGAATCACATGCAATGCATGATCTTGTTCATGGTTATTATCTATATGTATAGGTCTAGGTCTTCATGTGTGAAGGACAAGCTACAACCATACAGGCATATACTCTCTCCGTCTCCATTTATTTGTTCAAATACAAAAAATACACGGTTATTAAGGTAGAAAGAGGTATGGTGAGAATAAATGATTTATATATGAATAAGAAAGTAGAATATGTTGTTAATATTGAAAAAAATGGACAAACTTTAGGAAACATCCAAAATGGAAAGTAGACAAATATTAAGGGACGGAAGAAGTAATATATATTTAGGATTAGTATGTATTAATGTATATTATTATTCGATATTGGTGATGAGCAGTGATTTGAAATGTGGCCATCATTTATTCATTTATCATTACCTAATGATTTGCTAATAGGGTCACTGGGATTTAGATACTACATGAATTAACGTAATCAGCTTTAGAATAACCAAAAGAAAATGTGAATCTTTTTAAAATATATTGAAGAAATATATAAGGATTTAAAAGAAAACATTTGACTCGTATGTCTAAAATACTTTTTCAATAATTGGGTTTTATCTAGCCAAATTTTAATTTCCAATAATACTCCCGATTTTGTTAATATTTATTTTATTTCATAAAAAATTGTTCATAACTCTAAATATAACAAAGTTACCATATTTAATCAGTTTAAACAAACTATAAAAAATTGAATAGCATCGGTTTTAAAATGCACAGATACTGTGCGCAAAATTTCTAGTTATATTAGCGATTAAGATTATTTTTAAATTTAAACACCCTTGTGATTTATGCTAAAAAAATTCAAAATTAAAAAAATCAAATTCAACTTCACCTATTAGACATATGAATGTCAGAGAGTTTGGATCTTGGCACCTTAAAGTTTTGTAAGATATGAGGACGTCATCTCAACCGTTGGTTTTGATTGGTCTGACGATTGAGATTAAATTAAATTTTAATTAAAACAGGTGGTGATGGCGGTGGCTCACGATGGTAATGCAGCTGAAGTAGTCCGATTGTTCTAGTTAGGATTTTTTACTCTTTTACATTTTATCAAATTTATGAAAATTGAAAACCAAAAATATCAAAAATATTTAACACTTACGGTAGAGTTAACAAAAGCAACTCTATCGTCATATTAAATTTGCCAAATTTAACGGAAAAAAATAAGAATGGTTTTCGGGAATTTTTTTTTGAAAGAGTAGTTCGTGAAAAACAATCTATTATAATGGTGTGGTTTTGGATAAAAAACTCTATTTAGAAAAGAGTTTTAGAGAGACAATAAAATATTTATAGCAGAAAGGTATCATCTATACAGTTGGTTTTATCAATTCAGTTATTAATTAAAATTGATAATAATTAATCCCAACCACCTTTTATTTTTGCAATTTGTTAACTACCGGATTATTAAAAATTAATTGTACTTCAAACTGTTAAATTAATCAAAATCAACAATTGATATAAAATCCTTTAATTTCACAAATTTTACATATTTTCGTTGATCCAAACCCTAACCTTTAGATTAATAAGTGCTATTTTATGTGTTGATTAGAATTCTTATCAATAAGTAGATAAAAATGGGTTTTGATCGAAAATCACACTCAATATGACAATTTTAACGAAAATATTCATTTTTTTTTTGAGTTAACCACCCATGAAACCAATTCCGATCAAAATGTACCACTTTCTCACTGTTTCCGACAACTTTTCCTCTCAAGTCAGCAATTGACTTTGTTGACCACATAAAAATTCATTATTGGCATTCAAAAGCGTGCGCTCTTAGTACAATTATTGATTCATCCATCTTCAATCTCATTCCTCATATCAATCAATAATACAAAATTAGTTTCTCAAAAAATCATCTTCTTCTCTTCAAACACCATGATAGGTTGTATGTTTGTAAAATACATATTCGATTTGAACTATTTGCACATTCAAGTATGCACACATGCATTTAGATTTTTGACACTAAAATGCAAAATTGCAAAATTGCAAATAGTATTTATTTTGCACCATTGGATCAATGGTGAAATCGGGAGTCACAGGGATCGTTGGTACGCGAGGGTGATCCTTTCTCCTATTGAATACTGAATAGTTTCATTTTCAGATCATAAGAATTGTAAAATTATATTCAATTTAAATTCGAAACCTCTTAAACTTTGATGTCATTTTACTCGACAGGGTCACACTCACACCAACGGACCACCATGATATTTAAGATACCTCCTTGTGCATGTCCATCATCTGTAAATGCATGTGTCTTGTCATCGTCGGCAGCCCACCCCATTCCCCATTCCGCATCTAATTGTAAACAAAACACATGCAGTGATCGTGGCTTGAATGCAAACAAAATAGACCTTTTTAGCTGGATCATTTATACTCATAAACAACTGATATCAATATCGTGCCAGCAAGTTAGACCATTTGAAAAAGATACAGGCGATAGTTTCCAAGACAAAGTCATGCTCCTGCATAAATATTCCTATTTTAAACACCGTATAATAACACTTACTTCTTAATTAATGAGTCAACATATTTGATTAGTCTGACGGTTGAGATTAAATAATTTTTTTAAATTAAATGTTGGTTTTTCATAAAACACGGGACAGTTGAATTTGACAGTTATTTTGAATTTAAATCTCATTCGTTGAATTATTAGTAATCAACGGGTGAGATTATATCTCATTGTCAAAAATATATATGCTCTCCTTGATCTTTTCCTTATTTGAATTATATTAAAAAATAAGCAGGTGACAGCTAGCAGATCCCCATCTATAGGGAGATATGAATACTTATGTGATACTATCTATATATTATCCAAAGAAGCAAATACTCAGAAGTAATGTGTGGTATTCAAGGATTATATGCGTCCACAACCTCAAAGTTCGGTTCCCAAGCATCATACGAATTAGTTCAAACAGGTGACCGTCAGAGCTGCCATGTGGACATGTGCAAGGTTTGAGATGAATCTTACACAAATTATTTAGATGGTTGGATTAACTTAAAATAATTGATTGAGTGAATTAGGATACGATTTTAAGAGGACACGTAAGTTGTTGTGAGCCATGACACTAGTACAGATTATATATTTAACAACGCTAGTTATTAAGCGCTGTTAAAAAAATAGACCTTTAACAACATGCATTAACACAATATTTCTTAAGAGAACGCTGTCAAATATATACAACAACGCTTTTCCAATTGAGATTGATAACAATTGAATGTCTAGTCGTTGAGTGTTTTTTTGCTAATCCATTATCAGATTAAATAAAAATTACTTTGATCTCAAGCACTATATTAATGAATGTTGTCCCTATATCTCAGATAAATCAAATGTACTCTCGAAACCTAACCCGAGTGAATTATACATCAAATTCACTCTGTTGAGATTTTATTCACTTCATTTTTCTTGAAAAAAATATATTTCAAATGGAATTTTGAACTTCATTGCATGATTCACTCAACTATTTTTAATAGTCCGGCCCATTAATATTTAAAAAGGCTGTGTCCAAACCAAAAGCCCAACGCGGGCCCTAATTGCATCTCTTTGCCCATCCCTGTTGCAAATTCGAAATCAAAAGTTATCAAAAAATATGATATGAGGCGTTTAGTTCGGCTTATTTGAGACTCATTTTTATATTTATGAACTTTGAGATCATCTATCTAACGTTGGATCATTTTGATCCAATGATTAAAAAACTGCACTTTATAAACTTTTTCGTTTAGTGCATAAATACACTTGTCGTTTTGTGCACTTTTTATCTTCCTCTGCATATGCACTTACATGACAATGTGCAATTAACTCAAAAAAAAAGTGGGTAACAAAAAAACTTTACTCTATTCATTCTTATTAATCTATATGAGGCAATTACAAATGAGTATAAAAAATACACACATTACATTTTAGTATTGTAAGTCTAACTCATAACAAGCCATCAAATGTATAAGAATGAGATTTATGTGCTGCCAACAGTAAATTGCAGTCAAAATTTAGATGTTTTAGTAGAAATTTTAAATTTAAATAAAATAGTATGTTTTGAATTTTTTCAGATTAAGACTATGTCATTTTACGATTATACAATTTGAATTCCAAACTTCAATATAGTTCGATGTAGGCTGTATGATATCCGATTCCCAAATATACTATGTCGAATGAAAATTTATCATATTCGCGTTGGGGAAATTAACTTGAAGTTATATGGATCTGAAATTTATACCTTTTTACCAAATTTTATATCCATAACTGCATAAGTATCCTATAGAGAGATTAAATATTCGTGTTGTATTGCTGCGAAAAAAGTCAAAACCGCATGAAAATCAATTACTATTACTACTAAATTAATTACATTTATTTATATTCCGTCCATGTCATAACTTTTTCGGGAAAATAATTTTTATAGAAAATTGGTTTATATTTTCTATTTCTATTCATTTTTTTTAAATACAAATAAGTAATTTTGATACATTTTCAAACTACTTGATAAATAAATATTTATGAATAAATTAAATTAACGTTACAAAAATGCCTTGAATCCCTTTCCCGTGGTTGAAATAATTCTCATTTTCCAATTTTAATTTTTACCAATTTGACGACTCGATAAATTGACCAGATCCGACCGGACTTGACCCATCCATATAAAACCCTAATTTGGTTTCTTCATTCTCCCCTAAATCGCTCTGCACAGTCATCAGATCAGACCCGACCCGACCCGACCGGACGCATCTCGTCGTCGTCGTTCCTCAGGTCAGTCTCACTTCCATTTTCTCAGATCCATCGTTTGTATTCCTGCCTGCCGTATTCAGATCGATTTGTTTGATAATTGATGCATCCATTACTCTCAATTTTGTTTGATCGACTAATTTGGAGATTTAGTTTGTCAGATTTTGTAATGTAATGATCGACTGCTTTATAAGAATATGATGGATTAGATCTGGATCTGGACTTGCTAGTTGAGATTAGGTTTTGTAGAAGCCAGTGGTGCTGATCAAAGTCATTAATAGAATTTTAAATCAGTCTTTGATTTATACTGATTAGATCATTCATTGTTTGTGAGATACAGATTCGTTAAAGATGGCCGACGGTGAAGACATTCAGCCTCTTGTTTGTGACAATGGTACCGGTATGGTGAAGGTGAGTTTGATTTTTCTATCTGCATTCAATTTGAAACAAATTACACTTGTTCTATGAACTGAATATATGTTTGTTTTTTATTAGGCTGGATTTGCGGGAGATGATGCACCTAGAGCTGTATTCCCCAGTATTGTGGGTAGACCTAGACATACTGGTGTTATGGTTGGTATGGGACAGAAAGATGCGTATGTTGGTGATGAAGCTCAGTCTAAAAGAGGTATTCTCACCTTGAAGTATCCAATTGAGCACGGTATCGTCAGTAATTGGGATGATATGGAGAAGATATGGCATCATACTTTCTACAATGAGCTTCGTGTTGCCCCTGAGGAGCACCCTGTTCTTCTCACTGAGGCTCCGCTTAATCCTAAGGCTAACAGAGAGAAGATGACTCAGATCATGTTTGAGACTTTTAATGTGCCTGCCATGTATGTTGCCATTCAGGCTGTTCTCTCATTGTATGCCAGTGGTCGTACAACTGGTTAGTGGACTCTCTTATCAGATCATGTTATTTACTGTCTAAAAAGCTAAATTTTAATTTCTAGTTTAACATTTTGATGGTTGGATATGCAACAGGTATCGTGCTGGATTCTGGTGATGGTGTCAGTCACACCGTGCCAATCTATGAAGGTTACGCCCTTCCCCATGCCATTCTCCGTCTTGATCTTGCCGGTCGAGATCTTACAGACTCTTTGATGAAGATTCTTACTGAAAGAGGATATATGTTCACCACCACTGCCGAGCGGGAAATTGTCCGTGACATGAAGGAGAAGCTGGCCTATGTTGCTCTAGACTACGAGGCAGAGTTGGAAACTGCTAAGAGCAGCTCCTCTGTGGAGACGAACTACGAGTTGCCCGATGGACAAGTCATCACAATTGGTGCTGAGAGATTCAGATGTCCTGAAGTGTTGTTCCAACCATCTCTGATTGGAATGGAAGCTGCGGGAATTCACGAAACAACTTACAACTCCATCATGAAGTGTGATGTAGACATCAGAAAGGATTTGTATGGAAATATTGTGCTCAGTGGTGGCACAACCATGTTCCCTGGTATTGCTGATCGTATGAGCAAAGAAATCACTGCTCTTGCGCCAAGCAGCATGAAGATTAAGGTTGTTGCGCCACCTGAAAGGAAATACAGTGTCTGGATTGGAGGCTCAATCCTAGCATCCCTCAGCACCTTCCAGCAGGTACGATTATTTCCCTTGTTTTTCTATCCGTGAACTCTATAATCCCAACACTCCTAACTTTTTCCCATTTTGATTGGTTTAGATGTGGATATCCAAGGGCGAATATGATGAATCCGGTCCATCCATTGTCCATAGGAAGTGCTTTTAAGCTGGCTGCATTCTACAGGTGTTTGTTGGTGATCCCAGTCAGTTTTTCTCTGAATTTTTCTTCTATCCTTTCTGTGTTATGTGTCAATTGAACTCTCTCTCTCTGGTTAAGAATGAGCAAAGTGGGGATCTTGCTGTGGAGTAGTATGAATTTGTCAAACTACTTTGTGGTGAAGGATTTCAACTCACTGGTCATTATCTTGTAATAGCACTTTCATGTTACAGTATCTATCTACTTCACATTGTGTTTGGTTCATCTGAATTTAATTAGTCCCTGCTTGCATGGGTCGTCATTATACTATCCTTTTGTGATATGTTTTTGTATCATCACTATTTCGGTAGCTTCATTTATTTAGTAACACATGGACTGTAGAGTAACTAAGGGGCATACGTAGCCTGATTACCATTTGCTGTTTCAACCTAATGTGATCCACGCCTAAGCATACAAGAATGCATGAATTCAGGTAAGAACCTAAAACCTTTCTTAGCGAATGGTTCATAGCTAAATATCAATCTCCACTTCTGAGCCAGTTACACACACACTTGAGCAAGAGGGTAATGACCTATCATTTTTAACCTTTACTGTTGCAATTTGCTCTCTTTTTTTGACTTGCTTTTTTCTAAGACCAAAATCATATCAAATGACAAGCAGCGTATGCATGTGATAATAACGAATTAGAGTACAAAACGCTGCCAAAACGTCCGTATCGAAAAGAGCTGGAAACTGCCTCATCAGTCAGCTCGGCAAGCCAAGAAACATAAGAGCTTTACAGAACAATGCAACTGAAATTCTACAACGATAAGAAGTTGCTAGTTGATAAATATATTTCTCATATTTGTGAACCCTTAAAATAAAACCTGTTGATATTGTTTCATCTATCAACTCAGAGAAAGCAAACTGCTCTAGTTTATATACATGACTCCAGCAAAACAGAAACCTTAAAACTACAAAATAATAAAAGACAGGTCCTAAAGCATTGAGGTAATGGTTGTTCAAAATAACTACTTAAACTAAACTTGCAGAGAAGACTTTACTGCTTGCATCTCCTACTGGCTGCATATCATTAACAAACTCTGTTGTATTGAAGAAATATTCTAGTGGATCATCTAATGCTGCTGTATTCAACTGATTCGATGAGGAAAGGGAATAATTAGACGAACCTGGATCCGGACTGGACCAGTCATCTTCATATGAACATATCTGCATCATATCATTCGTTTTGCTAGACATCAAAGGCTGCTCTGCGTGAGCTTGCGTAATATTACTCAAACACTGCATATTTTCACCATGCTGTTGATAATGTTGGCCACTGTCGATGCTCGCTGCCATTGTGCTAAGCTCCATTCCCATCAAGTATGGATCATACAAGCACATCTGATTCTGATCTTGTTGATAACATGTGATTGCATTATGTTCAAAAGGCTGCTGAAATTGCAATGTTTCAGGTACTAAATTCAAGTACATAGGATGATATAGTGTTTGATCATACACTTCAAATTGAGCCAAATCCCCAAATGGGTTTTGCATATAAGACCATTCCTGCTTAAACCCATATCCTAAGTTTCGAACATTGTCCACCTGATCAACAGGACCCAACATCACATTCTGACACTGATCATTACCAAACATCATACTAGTAGAATTCTTAACAAGATCAATCCTTTCCTCCACGGCCTTAATCCTCGCCTCAACCCATTTCAAATAAGCCATCGCTACCTCCGCTGACATACCCGGTTTTTCATAAAAACCTCCATCAGACACTGCCATATCCACTTTAAAACGATCAGACATACCTAAGTCTAACATCCTCCTATCTTTCAAAAAGTTGCACAAATCAGCTGTTCTTCGAGAATGATTCATCTTATCCTTATACATTCTAATAGCAGCATGAACCCTGTCCTGCTCTTCTGGCCATGTAAAAATCTCCGGAGGCCGGTCTCCGATAACCGGACCGTAAATAACTATACATGCAATGATGTCACATAATGTTGTCAGCTCCTTGATTTTTTTGATCAGCCCTTTCTTCCGCTTTTGGAAGGTTGACTTGAGTACCTTTTCATCTGCAATGAGTGCGATTTTTGTCTTGCCTCGCGCCATTCCTGAGTCTAGGAGTTCTTCAATAAGGGTTTGAGAAGTTAATGGAAGGTGAGGTTTTTGGACTCTGTATATTTTCTTGCTGTGAAGATGTTTTATATAGAAAGTGAATATTGTAAAAATATGATGAAAATATTGAATGGAAATTTATGTAAGAATATAAATTTGTTTAGAGATATTTAAAATAATTAATTTGCTTTTATATATTATTTATATTGTTGGAAAATATTTATTTCTGATGCAATGGAGAATATTTCAAAATATTATTTGCAAATATTGACATGGAATAGTATTGACGTGTAATAATAACCGTGTAACTGATAGAAATCAACGGTCGAGATGATGTTCTTTCGTAAATATGTATATGAACAATTCAAGCAATTTGCAAGCTTGGGTCCATCAAACAAAGTGACTCTCTGAATCTATCTACAGCATATTCCGGCAGACAAATACAAACTACCATCGCACCACTCGAGTTCTCAGCCTCGCCTTCCGGCAACAATACACAAACTTGTGGGGTTGGAGTTAAGTCTATAGGTCCTGCATACACAGGTTTTCCCCATCCAAAGTCTGAAGACTCATAAATTGAGAATCTAGTCCATTGAGTTATTGTCAATTTGCCTCCAAATTCTAGCCTTTTAGGTCTGTTGACCTCAACGTAGTCGATAGTCGATCGAACATAGTCTTCTGAAACAGACATTCTAGCATCTCTAACTAGTCTTGTAGTTTCGGATAAATTTGAGTTCATAAGGTCTGACACAAGACTTGTAGCGCACCCTACGCAAACTGCATTGCCGTAAAATCCTTCCTTTAGAGGCGGGTTTTTTATCTTGTGTCGCGCATTTACTGAGAATGTTAAACGTAGGGTAAAGTCTCGAGGCTTCACGTCGAGGGCCTTCACCCAACAAGTCCAAATATGTGCAGTCATTGCGTCAAATGTGCTGCAAAAGAATTTGTCAGAGTTGGTAGTACCTCTTTGGACTAAGTTCTTGAGATAGACCTGAAATTCCGGGTAACTTTGTAACATTTTTGGATAGGTTTGGCATGCCACAAGCTCATTGTTATCGTGGATCCATCTTCGATACTCATAAACTCGGTGTGAGGAAATTTTACCATCGGAGGGTTTCTTGGTTTGAAAAACTCCCGGTCCCAACACGGATAAGGATCAGTGACTAGAACCCCTGTTCTAGCAGTCTCAGCCCAAGCCTTGAGAAACTGCATAGCTCCAAGACCATCACACAAACAATGGCATATCCGCAATCCAAGACTAAACCCACCACATTTGAAAAGAGTTACTTGCGCTATAAGTAACGGCATGTCTATAACCTTGTAAGGCTCTTCGTTAGGGAAATGATGAATCAACGACAACCATGACGGGTTAGGGACACTTAAGTCACCTAAATCATCCAATGTCAAATCAGACCATGCCTCAACCATCAATGTGCCTTGTCCGGCCTCAAAAAATATTTCCAGTTTTCCATTTCCAATCTCCCTTAACCTTCCTGTAAATGGGTAATAAGGGACTAGTACTTTAGCAAGAGCCTCGCGAAGCACGTCAAAGATTGACTCCCGGCATAATGACCTTAAATGACTATTGGATCTATAGAAATAGACGGTCGGAGTGAAGACTCTAGCACCCACAATGTCATCTAAATTTGATAATAAAGGGTATCTCCTGGATCAACTGGAATAGAGCCATTTGGAATCACCAGCTCAGTTCGGCCGACGGTGACAACAATTTGCAAGTGATTCAACTGAAGCTCTTGAACCCATGAAGCCATGAAACTGAGACAGCTTGGTGTTATCCATAAAGCTATTATTATAGCATTACTGAAAATGTTTGGTTGATTTTTTGTTGACTTGCAAGTTATTCATCTTCTTCGCATTGTGCCGAATTCAAAGACTGCAATTGTTCAACCATTTTCCACTGGAAATCAATACTTGTAAAGAGTGTGATATGTAAAAAAGACACAAAAATGGATACAGACAAGATTACTGTCATGAGTTTCCATGCCATTTGCGTGACTTGTTTCTTGGAGTGCAGTAGGCCACCGATTATACTCGTATTTGGCCTCCAAGTTCCTATAGAAAGTTCTTCGTTTTGTTTTTAAAGAAAGCTATAAATCATGCTTAACGAGAAAACATAGCAGAAATGAAGCAGAGCTAATTGAAGTGGAATTGTTTAAAGGAATGATTATTTAAAAGCCAATTTGAGAGAGTGATTTGTTACCTCCATTCAAAATGGCAAACTCAAGCATATAAAGTAGGTTACGATCATGTGAGACATATTATATATGTAAGTTTGTATGATAAAATCTAAATCGTTGATTTTAATTAACTAATGATTGAGATTAAAGATGAGTTCAATTAATATAGGCGGTTGGATTTGCTTAAAACACAGATGGTTGGATTTGACGGTTATTTTGATTCAAATCTCAATCATTAGATTATAATTAATAAACAACTGATATTGTGTTGTAACGTCTAACAAAAAATAATTCGTCCTCCTAAAACTTTTCCCTGTACTGTAAATGCACATTAGAAAAATTAAAACCTTAAACTGTATCTATATCAATTTACAAAAGAGCTTAGTCTTATTGTTGCAGTATATTTGATAGAATGAAGTTCAAGAAGGACATATAAAATGTAGGCTAGTGAGACAAAATTTCGATCGTTGATTAATTAATAATTCAATGAATGAGATTCCATTTTGAATAATAATGTCAGAATTAACTGCTAGATTTTTTCAAATCCTACTGCCAATTTAATAGAATCAACTTTAATTTCAATCGCAGTATTATTACAATTAATGATTGTGAATAAGTTATTCTTTCTCACAAATCTTATTGTTTCTTTTAAAATAACACAAATAAAATTATATTTTCAAATACAACATAAAGAATTTGGGACCATTAATTAAGACTACAAATTATTTCAGTTCGTTTTTCCTTTTAGTGAGGCTTAAAGTTACACTGGTTAATTGCTCAATACTTTATTTTCACATAAAATCATATCCCTTATTTTTATGTGGCGCTGATCAAAGAATATGGTTAAAGGTCATTATCACGATATTACTTCTAATTGTTTTGTTAAAGGCTATTTTATTTTGTTACTTTGATAACCTAATTATACTAATTTATAATTTAAAATATTTACTGTGAAAGATCATTCCATTTGAATTCTTAGCTGTCAACATAAAGTATAAAACAAACAAAAAATGTACAACATTTTGTGTCAAATTCCATTTTGAGTTACTTTAACACAATACGATCTTCTGTAAATGTGATATATTAATTCAGTGAAAGTGTATTATGTCATTCTATATTTTACAGAACCTTTATACATGCATTTGAATTAAGTTCTATATAAATAAGGTTGTATTGAACACTCTAAAAATTCAGTTGATCTCGCATTCTGAACAACTGAAAATATGCACGCACTAATCACATTGCATGTAATTTTCATATTATACATCAATGATTGATTCATGTCGCTAGGAGATAAGCTCGGCATAGTAATGAATGGTGATTATGAAAGTCAGCTTGATCACATGTCAATATCATTTTCGTTCAAGTTGAAGGTTTTTGATACTAAAGATAAATTTATAAATTCAACTGATCAAATATTCAAATATATTCTAGAGTGACAATTATGCTCATGATCTTGTGTACCAATAGATAATTATTTATATATTTGAGAAATAGGGTTGAGATTATGTGAGACAAGATATATATGTAAGACAGGAGGACAAAATCTGAGTTATTGATTTTAATAAATCGACGGTTGATATTAAAGTTGAGTTTTAATTAAACAAGGCGGTTGGATTAGCGAAAAACACGGGGCGGTTGGATTTGACGGTTATTTTACTTTAAATCTCAACCATTAGATTATAATTAATGAACGATCAAGATTTTGTCCTACCGTCTTGCGAAAAGTTAATCGTCCTCCTAGAACTTTACCCTTGAGAAACAAATTTAGTAATTATTTTGTTTATACATATTATAAACATTAATAAGTACAAGGTCATGGTGCCTGTTCTGCTTTCTTTCGCTATGGGGAATGTGGAATGGACACTTTCGACTATACTGTAAGCACCAAACTGATTACAACATATACGATTTTTTAAGTGTCAATTTTATGAGTAAGGATCAGGTGAAAAGTAGATTTGAGTTATAAAATACAAACAGATCTGGATCGTTAAATAATCAGATCGGACGATTATTAATTTGGGGGTCGAAATGCAATTAAACGAAACATTAAATACGATATCATTATTTTGGAAACGTAGAAAGGGTAAATTAGTCCAGAAAAAATCAAGAATGAGGCGGTTTTGATATTGTTCCCGAAAATCCCGTTCACACACAATCTTCGTTTCTGTTTTGAGCTTTCGATCTTGCATAATGGATCTTGCACAACCTTCTTCCTTCGCTCCTACCAAGGTTCGTTTCTACCCTAAACTTTCCATGGACCGGTACTTCCGCTTGACGTCTATTCCGTATCTAATACCAGCGGCTAGGGTTTTGAAGTTGATTTTATCTATTTGTTTTCAGGATAGGGAGTCGCATGTGTTGCTTCCTTTGACTATTAAGCAGATATGTGCAGCTGCTAACCCTAGCGATGACAGGATTAACATTGTGGTTGATGGAGTTGAGGCCAACAGTGTGAGTGGTTTTGTTTCTTTACATTCAGCTTCAGTTATAATGAAATTAGCTTATCAGTGATGCTGAGTTGGTTGTTCGATTTTTTAGGTTAGACTTGTTGGGATTATGATGAATAAAGCTGAGAGAGTTAGTGACCTGACCTTTGAATTGCATGATGGAACTGGACGTATAGATTGCACCAAGTGGTTTGTCATTGGACATTTGCTTTTCTGATATTTGTACCAGATGTACTGGGAATCCCATTCAAGTCGTACAGCTGCGACCAGCATTTGTATCAACCTTATATCAACAACAATTTAGTAAATCTCAGCTTCACCAACATTTGTATCAACGCTATTAAGATTCACGAATTGACACCTTATGATTCATGAATTGTTGATATGATTCGTGAATTGCTATACTATGATTCGTGAATTGCTATACTATTATTCATGAATTGTTGATATGATTCGTGAATTGCTATAATATGATTCATGATTTGTTGTACTGTGTTTCATGTGACATAAACTCATGTGACACGATTTGATCAGAAACAATTCATGGTTTGGTACTATATTAATTATTGAATCGTGTCCTATCAGGATGCTATACTATGATTCATGAATTGCTACACTATGATTCATGAATTGTTGATATGATTCGTGAATTGCTATACTATGATTCATGAATTGTTGATATGATTCCTGAATTGCTACACTATGATTCATGATTTGTTGTACTGTGTTTCATGTGACATAAACTCATGTGACACGATTTGATCAGAAACAATTCATGATTTGCTACTATATTAATTATTGAATCGTGTCCTATCAAATCGTGATCCATGTTATGTAGCGGCGAGCCGTGATATTGTAAAAGACTATTTAAATACTTGAAATTGGTATGATTCATAGTTTGCTATTGTATGATTCTAGAATCATATCCTATCAAATCGTGAATCATGCCAGAATGTATGAGTAGTCCGAATTTAAATTAATTAATTGTATGATTCTATCAAATCGTGATTCATGTTATATAGCAGTGAGTAGTGGATATTGTAAAAGACTTAATGAGAATATTTGAAAAATATTAATGGGTGGATATTAATGAGTCTGAATTTAAAAAATTGAAAGTCGGTTACTCAATCCCTTTAAATAAGGGATTGTTATTAATGAGAATATTTGAAAAATATGTTATGCGTGTATTTCCATTATTGCCCTTTTGTAATTTTTTGTATTAATTAATATTCTTTAATTATGACCGTTGATTGAAATCTAATGGGTGGTTTAGATTTTTTTGCATTTTATAACCAATCTAGCACTTTTTATTTGATCCATTCTCCAATTTTATTATGAAGTCCACATCAGAGTGCACAAATTCATTTTTTAATACTTAATTACTTGTATGATTTTACTATCCTATTAAAATTAACTATATTTTCGCTTTACTTTTTTTGATTACAAGTATCTCGTTGTTATACAATTCAAAACCGACTAACGATGACTTATTTGAACAACGGTTATAATTAAGCTTTGTATAAATATCTCTAATCTATACATCTCTAATCCACCATTAGAAGCTTCATTAATCAAGCGACTACATCAAAGCGTCAAATCCCAAATCAAGTATTACGCTCTTCCATCGTCCTCTCTCTACAACTCTCCCGAAGGTCCCTCTCTCCACCGACCTTCTCCATTCGTCGCCGATCGGATGCTATAGGTGTGGTGGCTGTTGCGAAGTGGTCCGGGTGTGGGGTTTGTTGAGTTGGTGGTCGGATGGAAGTTGTTTCGCCCGGAGACGCCGACGTCAGGTTCTCTCTTTGGATTCTTCACCGCCGCCGTCGTCTTCCGTGGTTGTTGTTTCGGTCGCGAGGGCTATCGTCGTCGTCCTCTGAGCGGTTGGTTCACGGAGCGGATCTTTCACCGTCGCTTGTGTACCCGTCGATCTGGTCCTTGTCGGCCTGTTTCTGAGCGTGCTGCTGGTCAACCATCGTCAGCTGGTGGCGACGCTCCTCCTTTTGGGCTCGTGGCGGTGCTCTTTCCAGCTCTGGTTCAGCACCTCCTTGAGTGTGTTTTTCTGTGCATGCAGTCCGGTTGATGCTGCTGGGTGTCCGTGCTGTTTTTGGCTTGTTTTTTTGGATCGGCTGGGTTCAGTGGTGTTCCTGGGTTGCGTGTTGCTGTTTTCTTGGCTGCGTTGTGTCGTTCACTGTCGTCCTGCGTTCCTTGGATGTGTTTGTTCTGATGAGTGGATCGGTGGGTGTCGCTGAAGGCTGCGACGTTGGCGTCCGTCAGTCGTTTTGGCTCGTCGTCGGTGGAAATCGTCGGCTGAGTCGTGGGTTTTGGTCGGCCTGTGGTCGTCTGCAGTGGTCGTGGGTCTGATTTCAGTTTCGGTGACCGCCGGTGCTGTGGTGGCTGGCGGTTCGCCTTGGTTTCGGTGATTTCTGGATGCTGCCTTCCCACATCTGGGTTTCTGGTGTTTTCCAGCTGTTCACCTGTGTTCCGTCTCTGGCTGCTGGCCGGAGTCGTTTGGTCCCTGTGTGCGGCGTCGCCTTCGTCTTGCGGCGTCTGACACCAAGTTGGTTCTCGCGATGTCCACGTGTCCATTGCGCCGTACTCGTGTCGGTGCTGAGCTGTCCAGCGGTTCTTCTTGCACGTGTGGTTCCTTGCTGCGGTGTTTCTTCAGCCGCTCTCTCTGTCACATGTGCTGTGACGCTCGTGCTGTGACACATGTGCTCTCCCCACGTGTCCTCATGTTTCTTCACGGACACCCACGTGGTCCCAGCTAGCTTCGAATGGGTTTTCAATTGTGTGCTGGCCACGTGGTGTATTTAATGGGGTGTTGCCACAATTAGTTCACGTCTGGCTGCCGTCCGAGAATACCTATTTCGTTATACACGGTCGTTATCTTTTAATTATCTCAGCCTTCTCGGAAGATAGTCAGCTTGGACGCACTTTACTTTCCTTACTGCTCACTCAATCAAATTTCTGTCAGCTTGTAATGGTGCTACTCGCTGGCACGTGCTATCTGCATACCGTTGCTGTTGCACACGTAAGGCGAACGAGCAATCATGGAGCTGAATATTTCACTGTTTTTTCAAATTATTTGTAACACTGCTCTATGTTTGTTTCATTCCTGAGGTTTTTCCCTCAGTGTTTTCAGTTTAGTTCGTACTGAACAATTAATATCAAAAAAAAAATCCCAAATCAAGTATCACCATATGCATGGTCAATCAACTCATCCTCCGATTAAACATCTCCACATTTACCATCAAAACCTCTCCAAATGTACCTGCTAAATTACAAGCATACACTGGACTAATCCCTAGTTTGATCCAAAAGTTAACTTACAGGCCAAGTTCATGATCCAATATATACTTTGCAATTACCATCCAACTACTTGATGTGGGATAACTTGTCAACTGACATTCTTTATTATTCAACACATTCCCTTCAGCTAACAAGTTGTGCAATTGCCCCTACACGTGGCACGACTTCGTAACAAATTATCATCTCAACTAATCCACTCCCCACATCACATACTGGACCCAGATTCGGCCCGTTCTAATATCATGATAAATTGCAAGCTTATACTGGACAATTTTTTTTGCCAGCCAAAATTTGACGAAGTGCCATTTAATGTAAAGTCTATCATGGATGATGGTGACTAGGTATTATTTAACAATACAATCAAAACCTTGAAATATGGTGTGGTGACTAGGTATTAACCTATAACCTTAATTTTTTATAAAAATCATACCATTATGACATCACCCTAGTGGCATTTTTTCCACTGTACATAATGACGAAAAATGAAGTTCAATCCGCTCCCCATTCCTGACACACCTGATGTGTCCTGTGTTAAGATAGAGAATACTAGTCTCTTAAGGCCATTCTATATAAAAATAGACTCTTAATTAGTATCTTAAACTCGTATTAAAACTAACGGCAAGTCATGAAAACAACATTTGATCTTTGATGAGCAAAATAACTTTACATAATCTTGTACTTGGGAGCAACTTTACATAAAAATGGTACTTGGGAGCAACTTTACATAAACTGGTACTTAGAGAACACATGTGTCGTCTACCCCACCATATTGGTTTGATGTTTTTTGGTTATTTCTAAAGTGGAAATGTTAACGTTCCTATAAGATTTAGAAGGGGTGTGTATACATATGTACTATGAGTATAAACCCTTACAGGGATCATCAATATTCGGTCTCCAATTCCATATATGCTTCTGTTCTATCATTTTACGTCACCTTCTCTGATTTTTAATATATTTCAACGAAAGAAAAAGAATTATATCTTGTAACAAGGAAGGATTTGGTTCTTGGGATGTTCAGTTATAATAACACAATGTATTTGAAAGTTTGGAGAAAGTCTGTAGATTACAAAGTAGGGTTTGTGCTTATATAGCACTTACAAAAAGACTAAAGTAATCTTATTGAAAACATTGTATTACGCTAATATCCCCCTCAAACTCACGATGCTACAACAATAAGCATCGAGAGTTTGTCAGTTAAGAAACAGAAGCGCGCCGTGGAATGAGTCTTTGTGAACAAATCTGCAATCTGAAGAGAAGATGGAACATAAGGCAATGCAATCGTGCCAAGCTGTAAATGGTGACGAGTGAGATGACAGTCAATGTCAATGTGATTGGTCCTCTCATGAAAGACTAAGTTATGAGCAATTTGGATGCTACTCTAATTGTCACAGTATAGTGGTGTTGGATGATGAAGAGTGATACCCAGATCAGTAAGTAACCGACGTAACCAAACAATCTCACATGTAGTCGTTGCCATAGCACGTACTCAGCCTCGGTGGAAGAGCGAGAAATGACATCTTGCTTCTTACTCTTCAAGAGATGAGAGAATCTCCAAGGAAAATACAAATCCAGTAGTAGACTTACGATCGGTAGGGTCACCAGCCCAATCACATCAAGTAAGCACGCAGTTCTAACGAAGAGATGAAGGAAACAAAAGGCTCTGAAATTGAGTACCGCGAAGATACCTGAGAATACGCAAAACAGCAGCCCAATGAACTGTGGTAGGAGCAGTAACAAACTAACTGACAACGTGAACAGCATGTGCAATATCAGGACGAGTAACCGTGAGGTAAACAAGGCTCCCAACCACTGTTCGGTATACTTGGATCAGGTAGGGGAGATCCATCAGAAGGAGAGTAACGACATTGGTCTTAGTGGAGTGTCAACAGTCCTGTTGTCAGACGAGCACGCTCAAAGAAATTTGTAATATACTTCGACTGTGAGAGAAGATAACCCTTCGGAGAGAAGGTCACTTCATACCAAAAAATAACGCAACGAACCCAAATCTTTCATAGCAAAACACCGAGCCAAGTCTGACTTCAATGACTCAATTCCATCAACAATCATCACCGGTAATAATCATATCAGCAACATACAATGATAGAAGTATGTAGTATGCACTGTTCGCTTAACAAATAAAGCAGAATCATGCTGACTAGGAATAAAACCAAGAGAGGTAATCACGTGGAGAACTTCTCAAACCAAGCTCGGGGAGCTTGTTTGGAGACCATAAAGAGCTTTGCGCAGCTTGCACACATGTCCGGCTGATGGTCAACACCAAGAGGGGGTATCTGGGATATCTTCCACTGATGAATAGAAGCAACTAAGATCAAAGTGCCGATGGTAGTCATGGTTCAAGGTATTCTTACCCTCCGTTTGTATACAGGAAAAAGTAGTGGAAAAAAAATTTAAGAGAAAATGTAAAGGAAAGTAATTTTCCATTGAGTGGAAAAATTTACGTTATTTTATTTGTTGTTTTTCATTTTTCTTGAAACACACCCAAATATTTTCTTTTAAATTTTTCATCAAAGTTTTTTTTCACCGATTTTTTCACGCAACCAAACGGAGCCTTAATTTCAAATAATTTACTTTTCTAGACCAAACTATTCTACAATGGTGTTTACCAAAGACACCCATCGACGAGTCAACTGATTCTCAAGTGCAAGATACCCTTCTCGTTTGCCTACAATGCCCATATGACCATTTTGATAGTTTCACTGCATTTATCAAAATACATTTGTACTGTTTGGACGCTGAATGTTAAAAAGAGACATTTCAATCTTTTAAACCGTCCTTGTAACAACAACGATCGGTGCTTCAGTCATTTTCCGTCAAAAAATTATCAAATGCCTTTTTCCACTTACAATAGAACATACTTGTTTTGTTTGTTGGTAATTTCAGGTTTTGCTTCCAAGAAACTAAAAGTCACAATGTATATAAGGAGAGCTTTGCTACATTTACCGAGGCGCAAAAAGACATAAATATCTTCGGACTTTGTAATAGGACAAAACATTACAATTAGGAGTATTTAATAATTTAAACGAAATGACCAAAAATGGGAGGGTTCCCAACTAGGGGTGCAAACGAGCCGAGCCGAGCCGAGTATCAGGCTGCTCGAGCTCGACTCGTAAAAAACTAACTGTGCTCGAGCTCGACTCGTCAAAAAAATTAAATACTCGAGCTCGACTCAAGCTCGATTAAAGCTCGACCAAATCTCGACTAAACTCAATTTAAGCTCGACTAAAGCTTGATAAAAGCTCGTTAAGCTCGAACTCGATAAAATTTGAACGAACTCAACTCAAGCTCGATTAGAGCTCCAATTAATCCCAATGGGATTGCTTTCAAATCGAGCTCGGTTAGAACTTGATTGAAGCTCGTACTCGAGCTCGATAGCCTGTGTTCTCAAATCGTATGGGTTGAATTTATATAGAGTCTCACATGATTCGTTTTGAACAAAGAGCGATGTGGGATAGCTACCCGCGGACCCTTAAGGATTTTATTCCGCGGACCCTTAAGAATTAAATTTAATTCTTAAGGGTCCGCGGAATAAAATCCGTCCGCGGGTCTCTAAATTTATTTACAAATAAACCACAGGGTTTTAAAATTTGGTTATCACGTTAATCATGTAGTATTTTTTTAATTTAGTTTTAAATCAAAATTTTACATTATATATTTTGAATTTGAATTTTGGTCGAGTATTAATCGAGCTTCAATCGAGTTGTTCACGAGCTTATTCGAACCGAGTACCAATGTGTTCATGTGATACTCGTTTATTATCAAATTTTGTTCAAGCTTGACTCGTTTATAAATGAACGAGCTTTGACCGAGCTTGTTCACGAGTAGCTCACGATTGTATCGGCTCGTTTGCACCCCTATTCCCAACATTAGAAACAAAAATTAAGGATATTTTTCTGTTTGAGTCTCTGCAACGGCCATCGAGGACCGGTGGATTGGGCATTTCTGATATAAGGAAGCATGAACACACGTGGCTGAGTTATGTCCTTTTATTAGTACATGTATCAAAAAGTCTTGACCTGCCGCGTGTCTCAACCCCCATACTCAACCACCATGCATTCTCTACACAGTTTGAAAATGCCTGTGTAAATACCCACATGCTTCAACCCCCATGCATATGTTGTTTTCCATGCACAGGTGTGATACTTATCGAAAACATGTAAAGCAAGCTCAATTTAACCAAACTTGGGGGTCTTTATATATACATGAACATGCAGGAGTCACTCACTACCAGCTGAGTATATACTGCATTGACTGAAGAAGATGGTGGTTAAGGTGTATGGCTCACTGCAGGCAGCTTGCCCACAAAGAGTCCTGGTTTGTCTTCTTGAGAAGGATGTTGAATTTGAGGTTGTTCATGTTGATCTCGAATCGGGCGAGCATAAAAAACCCGATTTCCTTCTCAACCATCAGGTACGTTTACAATATGAACACATCAGTCTATGAGGCAAGAGTTTCATGAACTTATTATCAGCATCTATCCACTTTTGCAGCCATTTGGACAAATCCCTGCAATAGAGGATGGAGATTTTAAGCTATATGGTAACATTTTTAGCAACATAATTACTATACTTACGCCGAACACTGAAAGTATAGTAGCGCGGAAATATAATCGGTAGGAAACTGTTTTGTGCAGAATCAAGGGCTATCTTAAGATACTATGCAGCCAAATATGCGGAAAAGGGACCAAACCTGCTGGGAGATACACTAGAAGAAAAAGCATTAGTTGATCAATGGCTAGAGGTAGAAGCACACAACTATAATGACCTGGCTTTTAACATAATCTTTCAACAGGTCATTCTGCCACGCATGGGTGGCGTAGTGGACCTCAACTTGGTAGAAATGTGCGAAAAAAAGCTCAAGAATGTCCTAGATGTTTATGAACAAAGGCTCTCTAAGAGCAAGTATTTAGCAGGAGAAAGTTTCACCCTGGCTGATCTCAGTCATCTTCCAGCAACAAGGTACCTTATGGATGAAGCTAATAAGAGTTACCTGATCAAGGACAGAAAGCATGTGAGCGCATGGTGGGACAACATTTCATCCAGACCTTCATGGAAGCAGCTGATGAAGCTTGCGTACTAACTAGGAACCAAAGCTGTCAATTTAATCCAAAAACTATCAAGGGTTTATAGAACTCGAATAAAAATGAGGTCTTTTGTGTTGCAACAGCATATACAAAGAATTTCAATAGTAATCTCATGTCATTTACTATCTATCACCAGCAAACTAGCAAAAGAAATATATCGCAAGCAAAAGGAGTAGTTGCATAAAATATGACTCGCCTTGATAAATTAGTGAATATTGAATAATGATGACATGAAAACATTTGCTGTAAAGTGAATCGAGCAAAGGGCCTCTGAATATAAGAGATAAATTTATCCACACCCACCCAATGTGTCCACGCAAAGTTAACCAAAGAACATGCAGAAAACTCCAAGCAGAAGAAGTCTGAAGGTGATCGGGAAAGATTGTCTCTGGGCAGCAGATTGTTTGAGAAGTAGATAAGTTATTGTCAGGATCATCAGAACTCCAGACAGCAACCGGCTAAGTAGTTGAACTTGGCAGCAAATTATTTGAAACTCAGAGTCGACCGTATCAAATGTAATCGGAACCCATCATGATTTGGACGTCTGAGAAAAAAGATAGTCTTAGACACACTATTGCTATTGTACGTGCTGATAAGGAATACCTCAGATAGGAAATGATGAAAGTTGAACTAATTAATTACCTTATAAGTTGTTCATGAATCAGAGGCTTCCGTGATCTGTTGGTATGAATGAATATAAGCTACATACATGAAGGAGCCTAACATAATTAGCAAACTTCCAACAAGGTAATGTATCCAGCTTCTCAGTGTCACTGATATAAAATGCTTTCAGGTCATTTGCACGGATCATACACTGTCTTCAGATGTGATTACACGTTCAGTCGTACCGTGTGTTCTTTCTCTTTCGTCTTGATATATAGTTTATTTCTTTTGCCCCTGAAAATTCTTTAATAACCTTATCTTCAAGAAATACAAAAGAAGATATTTTCATGCATTACAATACAAACTCATTAGGTAAGCATCTCTGTAATTGTTCGGCAGTTTGATGACTTTCATCAATTCAACAAGTGAAACATTAGAAAATAACAGTGTAGCTTTTGGAAACAAAACTGAGAAAAACCATAGAAAATTGGTAACTCAATACAACTAAAATTGGAATGAAATACACACCAAAAGCACATTCTAATAAACAATTAAGATCATAAATTCATCAAAAGATAAACTAGATTGGAAAACATTGCAGTTTTTATACCCTAAAAACCAAAACTTTTCCAAAACAAACTAAAAAGTAAAATCTCACCTGGGCGAGCACAGCCGCAAATGACAACCCAAGTGCGTCAACCTAAAAAGACCGCTCCTTTTCATCATCCTCTTAAAGCTGATCTTCTTATCAGCCATCCCCGAATCATTGGCCAATTCCAAGAGTTCGAATTACCGATTCGAGATTGAGGATTGAACACGAGGTGAACATACAGTTGCTCTTCGTTTGTAATTATCTCGATTTTTTTTGAAATAGTAATTATCTCGATTTTGAGGCAACTTTTAAGTAATAAATTGATACTTAGGCCAACCTTACTGCTGCCTGAAAAATTAAGATTTCTCGTCCAATCTTAATTTATTTTTCTTAATGAGGTGATAGAAAAAATTGATATAACAAGAAATGTTAAAACTTGACATGGGCAATCGTTTTGTTTGTTCTATTTTTTTTAAATTATTATAACTTTATGGCTCAAGGAATCAAGGAATGGACAAACTCACAGTGAAGACGGATATGTACTCAGAAAGGCGTGTTCTATCTTGTTTTTTGTCTTGATTCTTATAGAGTCAATACCATTAAATTGAATTTAATGATATTTAATAAAGATTGTGATTAAAGATGAGTGAGAGATAAGATTGTTGGATGGTACAATGTATCCTTTGTTGTTTTTTCATTTTCCTTGATACCCCAAAAACACCTATAAAATTCCTTTAAAATTTTCCATCAAAATTTATTTCCCCCTTTTTCAATGTAACCGATCGGAGCCTTAATATTTCAAGCAAATCAAGAAAATTAAAACTTTGGAAATGATTTTAGAAGAAAATACAAAATGTAGAATTTTTTAGCATAGAGTTAGGATAGAGGGAGACATAAATATTTTGTGAAATTTAAAGATGTAATCTTAACCGTTGATTTGATTAATTAGACGATTGAGATTAAAGTTGATTTTTAATTAATTAGGCGGTTGAATTTACAAAAACACGAACAGTTAGAGATTGATGGTTATCAATATCAATCGTTAGATCAATCAAAATTAACAGTTGAGATCATATCCTTCCGTCTTACAAAAATATGCATGTCCTACTATAACCTATATTTAAATTTCCGATGCATGTACAAGACTTTTTTCTAACTCATCAACCGGACGACCAATTGCAGAAAGTTGATCACAAATATGTTTAAACTTGCGACCAAACTCATCAACCGTGGAGTCACCGCGACGAAGAAACAACAGTTCTTCGTAGAGTTGAAGAGCCCGAGAAGTTGAGGAATTAGAAAAAGCAGATTCAAGGGTAGTCCAGGCGGAGCGGGATGAAGTATAATTAACAACCTCAGACATGGCTTCCTCGGATAAAGTTGAGAAGAGGACGCCAAGAAGCTGTTGATCTGTCATATGCCAGGCTGAGTAATCAGAATTTGTTATAGGAGCGGCGGTCGGATTGGGGGCAGCGCTCGGATTGGCTATTGTAGGCTGTGGTGGGGAAACAATACCGTCTACATAACCAAGGAGATTGAAAGAGTTCAATATAGGTATAATTTGCCTTTTCCATAGTAGAAAATTCGAGGAGTTTAATTTGATGGGGACCGTGTGTATCATGGTGGCGATGGGTAAGGGAGGAGAGTCGGTAGACATTGGAATGAGGGAGAAGGAAAAAGAAAGAACAGATTTTTAAGGGAGATGAATAACCTAGTCTGATACCATGAGATAATTAGGTTAATATCACCACACAATCAGTGACTTGATATATTGATGTATATATACAAGAGAATGCCAAGAATGGCAAGTGAAGAGATACCGTAAGAATGCTAACAGTAATGTCTAATAGTAAAGAACACATTTATTTAATTGTTATCTCCAATAAAGAGCAGTTACATGTTTATAAGCAAGCTTCATTTTTCAGAATATGTATTAGTGCCTACCCATGCCTCCAACTATGCTTATGGGCAAGATTCATTATTCAGAATGTATGTTGGTGACTACAAATACCTCATGTTATACTTACCTAAAGGGAGACTCTATTTTTCAAGAAGAATGATTCTCATTACTTGGTGCATAAGTATACTTTGACTGCCTATGGCTAGACACCAAATTGTCGAACTCATTTAGATTTCAATTATCAAGTTATTTTTCTTGGAAACACTTTTTCGAGAAAAAAAGCTTGGGCAACCGGTTTTTTGATCTAGTTGAGAAAAAACAATGACTCGAGAAGAAGACAAGCATTGAACCATTTTTTCTAAGATGATTTCTTTATCTCTAATTCTTTTTAATTCAATCATTTTTTATATATTCTTCTAGAAGTAGTGAATAGTCATCTTATTACCGATAAAAGTACAGAAGTTGCAATGTCGACTCTTTAAGCTCAAAGAATATGTAGAAAATGAGTAATTGGTTGTTGACTAGGTTCTCACAAGTCGTCTTGGCGTTTCTCTAAAGGCAAGCCGTGCTTTGCCAATTTCTCATTTGTAATGAATACAATTGTATAGCCTTTGTTCACATACTCTTCAGATTATTTTTCTAAAGCTGATCAGACTCATCTATTTATTATCACTGGAATCTTGGGAGTATATGAGTATAGTGGGGTTGTTTGTATAGTGCTCACTAAATTTCTGTCAGATTTGTTCGTCGATTTTTGTACTTATCGAGGCGAAGTACTCGATTTAGTCCATAGTTTATCTTTTCTTATCTGTTTTAGACTAGATTGGGTCAGACTAAACTTTGTTTAGCCTTCTAAGTCCTCGTGTTGTACTGTTGGGCTTCTGCCCTTTCAATCAAAAAAAAAAAAAAATTCATAATGATGCAGGTAGGAAGCCATTAAGGTTTTTTTTTAAATAAATTGGACCAGGTTTTTATTTTTATTCATAATGATAGACTTTCCTCATTCTCAAACCAATTAAATTATTCCTTCTATCTTACCCCGCAGAACCCTTGTCCCGCCCCATCAGGATCAAATCCGAGTTGACTCCAGTGGTGACACTTTTGGCTCCACGAGTGTAGTAAGAGTTTTTCAAAATTATTTTAAATAGTTTTTTGTTGTATTTGTTTTATTGATTAACATGTATGTTTTATTTTATACAGAGATGACTGATTTTGATTCTGACTCGATGGTTATGACGACGCTAGACATACTTGATATGAGTGTTGTGGATGAATACAACCGAGATGAGATGAAATTTTTTGTCAAAACCGGATTCATTAGAAATACGGCATTCGAGAAAGAGTTTTGAGAAAGAGGGCATTTGAGAAACAAAATTTTCAAACCGAGACATTTCTAAAAAAATTCTGATAAGGCATGACATACATAATCTGAGAATGTATCATGTGGATCTTCTCAATTTGATGGACTCGTGGATCCTCTCTTGCATCCGTCGATTGCATTTTTTGGATGCATCAGATTGTGTCAGCGCATTAATGAAGCATGTGACTTGCACATGTAGATTTGTCATGTGCACACGTGATGTGCACATGACAAGTGCACATGACAAGTGCACATACGTGGCGCAATCTGGTGTGTCCAAAAAATACAATCAACGGATGCAAGAGGAGATTCACGAATCCATCAAATTGGATGAATCCACAGGATACAACCTCTGCATAATCTAGCGTAGTGTAAACACAAAATCATCCATAAATAAACAACAAAACATCATTCAAATCCTTACTGTACGTTCCACTTTTGAGTTTGAGTTTGACTTTCCCATCAATTTACACCACCCAGTTTCAGAAGAGCAACCATAATTTCATATTCATTTGCAAAAATTATCTTTTTAGTTGTCTTGGACTCCAAAGATTCCACCTTTGGGTAGTTTAGGACCTTTTGGTGTGAGATTGAGGTTTTCCTAGGGTTGATTTGTTGTGGGTATTGGTTACAGTTGTCAATAAATTTGGAAGTTATCGAGACCTTGAGAGCTTGGGTGCCTTTTGGTTTTGGACTAGGGGATGTGGGTTGGCTTGTGATGGATCAAGAGAGGTCTGCTTTGAGTTTGGTTTGGCTGGTGCTGACAGTTCAGCTAGTGGTGGACATCTCTGCTAATGTTGAAGGTTGTAGTCATGTAATGTTTCAGTTTACTGTTTGTCTGAGTTTGGGATTTTGGATTCTGGATTTTTATATACTTTTTGCTCATGCTGTGCTTAGTCATTGAGTTTGCATTTGGATTCTGATTCAACAAATTTAGTAGTAATGCTTGAACATGAATCACTTTTCTTGTTTGTGACTCACTGGTTGCAAATGGTACCAAAATGAAACTTGCAACATTCATATACACTTATATTGAAGGGCATGAACACTCAGTGAGATGTCGATTGATGCTATCAGATCAAAATTTGATTTTTTCAACAGAGAATTATGCTCTGAGTGCTAACACAGAGCAACAAATAAATGAAAGTATGTTGTATCTGTTACATCTTTCTGTGAGTGCCTTTTATCTTTGCCGGTTTTTGCAGCAACATTTGTTCTGCAGTTATTGTCAGACGTAATTGAAACGATACACTGACCATATGTAGTTTGATGAAAACCTTGAACTGTTTGGTAGCACAGATTGCTAACTAAAGCCGCTGATTTATGGCCTTTGTTTAAGTAAATAGGTGATGCTTTACATATTCTACGCACAAGTTTGCAAGATCCTAACAATGTGCTTCAAAGTTGGGATCCTACCTTGCCGAACCCCTGCACTTGGTTTCATGTTACATGTAATCACGAGGATAGTGTGATTCGACTGTAAGTTTTACTTTCGTCACTTGGTCTAATTTTTTGTGGCAAATTAATGTCAATGCATCAAGAGTTACAACTTACTAGTTGACACATTGACTCTACTTTACAGTTAACGTAATCGCAACAATGATTTAGAGACTATTTTTAAGTATGCAAAAATTAATGCAATGGCTTATTTTTTGAATGCTGCAGTGATCTTGGAAATGCAGCTTTATCCGGGCAGCTGGTCTCCCAACTAGGTCAACTAACAAAATTGCAATATTTGTAAGACATTCTTTCAGTTTCTGTGGACTTGTAGTCACTTGTTTTCTCTTGCACGTTTATCGTTGGAATGAGTTCAAGTTTTAGGCCACGGTTATTCATAATTGGATGTCCCTGCTGTTTTTCTTTGAAAAATTATTGTTGTTTTGCGATCTTCAGTGCAAACAAATATCTTGTTATCTGCAAAGTATAAACCACCTTTTTCATGATGTTTAATCACATACTCAATTTTACGCATGTACTATGAAAAAGATCCACAAGATCCATAGAAGTTCACTTTCACTCGTGTTCCCAAATGGAACTTCTTTCAATTGTGCTGCAGTGATAGAAATTCTTTGTCCGACTTGACCCTTCAAAATTGTTTAAGTTGCAATTGCAACTGATGTTTCATTTTGTTTATTCCAGTCTGACTCTATTTCTCTGGCAGGGAACTATACAGTAACAACATAGGTGGACCGATTCCCAGTGACCTTGGTAATTTGACGAATCTATTGAGCTTGGATCTTTACTTGAATAAGTTTTCCGGAGCCATTCCAGATACTCTTGGGAAGCTTCCAAAACTGCGTTTTCTGTATGAATATGAATTCTCTCTTATGCAAAGTGCATTTTCATATTGGTTGATCTTGTTACACGCTTTCTAAAACTTTTTATTTATTTCGTGATAGTCGTTTGAACAACAACAGCTTGACAGGTTCCATACCTATTTCGTTGACTAATATACATTCTCTTCAAGTTATGTGAGTTTCTACACACACTAGTCTTGAGTTGTGCTTCAGTTTTTCTTTCTTCTACAATGCAAGTATTGAATGAGTAATTTTTTGAATTATAATTTTAGGGATATGTCAAATAACCGCCTTTCAGGATCTGTTCCGGACAATGGCTCCTTTCACTCTTCACACCCATCAGGTTTCTTACTTATGTGACACTGTTGCTGTGCGCTATATTATTATTACTCGTGT